>MDKH01085597.1:0-10234 GCA_005239495.1 Nicotiana undulata | reverse complement strand
TATTATTATTATTATTATTATTATTATTATTATTATTGTTGTTGTTGTTGTTGTTGTTATTATACTATCATTAGTTTGATGTTCCGGAAAAACAAATAATCAAGATATATATTTATTGGTTATAAATTTTTGCTATTTTTTTGGGTTTCTCACGTGATGTTCGGTATTTGCATTGAGTTAGGAGCGAAGCTACTTTATTCGAAGGTAGTTAATTGACCGCCCTTCGTCGAGAAATTATATTGTGTGCATAAATAAAATATTAGATTTTAGAGGTGTATAATATCATAGGGATCCAGGATTTCAAGAGGATGGGTGCACTATTATCAAGATGTGTATCTAGAATTTATACTTGACGGGTTTAGCTTTAGTTTCTTACCATGAACCCACTAAACTTTTGAAATCATATGTTCAAAGTTATATTCTTTTTGAAACTTTCGTAATTTTCACATATATATCTATACTTCAGGCCGAAATCAAGACCTTTCAGAGTTGAATTTGAATCGCTAATTTCACTTGTAGAGGTGCACCAACAATAGTTGCACTATAGGAGTCTTTGAGCATGGGTTCGCACACATATTTAAGTAATTTTAAAAAATATAACATTGTTATACATAATTTTGGGAGAGGAGTATGGGTTCACGTGAACCCATATCCATAAACATGGATACGTCTCTATATAACATACACTGAATACTCTTTCTTTGAGAACTTTTTTTACTTATTATTTAAAGTTTGAACACTCTTGTGGAAATTTCTAGCTTGCTAGTTGCTACTGATTGAGACCCTACTAAATTTAAATTCGAGTAGAGAAGTATCATATTAGGGTATAAAGCGTTTCATAACAAACGCGTTTTCATATCCAATACTCGAACGTAAATTTTTTGATTAAGAATGAAGAAATAATTACAACTGCACTGCGAGTCCACGTCTTTTATACATTTTTAGTATTTTCCTTTTATTTTATTACCCGATGTTCCGTACTCACACTGAAACCCGACTACTATTCCCCTCACAAAAACGCGGCATCACGTACGTGTTGCCACCACCCTCATAAGTCATAACGTGTCCCAATCTCTTCTCCCATACAAAACAAAAAAATCTCTATATAACTCTCCATTTTCTCATAAAAAACTCCAACATCAAAATTAACTCCTATTTTTTCAATGGCAAAAACAACAAAAATACTCTCTTTAATCCTCTTTTTCTTTATCATCTCCTTATTTTCTTCAACTCCATCAAATGCTTTAGGTGGAAGAACACAAATCCAAGATGTGAAGACAAATAAAGAAATTCAAGATTTGGGAAAGTTTTGTGTTGAAGAGTACAATAGAAATTTGCAAAAAAAAAAAAATGGATTGTTGAGTTTTTCTGAGGTTGTTGAAGCAGAAAAACAAGTTGTTTCTGGTATTAAATATTACCTTAAAATCTCAGCAACTACTACCTTAGGTTCTCCAAAAATGTTTGATGCTGTTTTGGTTGTTAAAACTTGGGAGAAAAAGAAAGAATTGCTTAACTTTTCTCCTTCTCCTGCTACTAAGTAATTAATAATGCAACTAATGTTTAAAATAATTTAATCTAATTTCTTAAGTTTTTTTTTTCTAGTCTTTAATTTGTAACGTATTTTGGGTGAGTTTTTAGTGTTGTATTATGTGATGCAATAAGCAATGAACGATATATGTTATTGTTGAACTCTTGTGATACTTTGCTGTTTTAGTTTATTTATTTATTTATTTATTTCTTTAATAATTGACTTTCGTTACATACAAGAAGTTATAACACAGTGGATTCTTTACGTGGTTTGTTTTATTATTTATTTATTTATTTTTTGGCATAGTTGTATAGGTTTGAGATTCCCAGTGACGAGCATCTCCAAGTCAGTTAATACAACTGTTCGAGATTTTAATTCTTTTAAATTTTTATATCCTAAATCAACAATTTTTACGTATCTAATTGATTTCTCAAGATCAATACAATATTTTGAATTCGTAACCTAATCTTTAGTTCCTTCCTCAATTTAGGAAGAGTTTTTTTACCTATAAGGATATCAAAAAGGTGATTAAGTTAGTGGGCGCTTGGATATAAAAATTGTGAAATTTCGAGGAAAGAAATCTTAAAAAATAATTTTTTAGAGTTTTTAAAATTTTCGGAAACTTCCGACTTCAATTTCAAGTGAAGTTTGTAATTTTCATGGTCAAATACTGATTCCGAAAAAAGTGAATTTTTTGAAAGAAAGAGGCAAAATTTTTGTATGGCCAAACGGGCCTTTTCTCATGGCCATAAACTGCAATCTTTGATCTATTTTACTATTTATGTTTGGCTTCTTAATATCAAACATGGGCAAAATGTTTTTTTCAAAGAGTTTATTGAACTTATGACGTAGTCCATCAACAAGTAAATATCAGTAGAGATCTTCTTGCCTAAGTTATTACAGCAGTTGTTGGTACCTACAGTGAAAGATGCTAATCAAGTAGGAAAGTAAGCAAAATTTTCCTATCTTATTCTTAAGATCGACCTGCTGTAACTGTAAGTAGTGATCTGAGGAAAATATAATAGTACCAGTGTTTTGTCTTGTGAGCTCAGCACAAGCACATCACTGGGAACGAAGAGTAAAAATATAATATAAAGAAGTTTTCATACAACAAGTTTTAGTGGGCGTTAGGACGTAAGAATTGTAAAATTCCAAAAAAGAAAAGAGAAATTCTTTTTTAGTGAAAATGATATTTGAAAATTAGAGTTATGTTTGGATATGAATATAATTTTAGATAATTTTTTAATTTTTGTAAGAGCCCTGAGTAAAAAATTTTAAAAATGACTTTTTGAAAATTTTAAATTTTTTTAAAATTTGTCTTTAAAAGGTATTGAAAATTTTATGGTCCAACATTAATTTCGAAAGAAGTGAAAAAATTTCGAAAAAAAAAAGTGAAAAACTTCGTATGTCCAAACGGGCGCTCTTAGTCTTGGTAAAATTGATTAGACCAAGAAATGGAGCAGGACTAACACAAACTGGTGCGAATACAATTGTTCCCATATTTGGACCTACATAATCCAATCACAGAGATCTGCGAGTCTATGATAGCATCAGATCACAAAATAGGATTTTCCTCCGCTATCGCTTAGGATTTCCCATCTCATTTTGATTCCAAAATGATATGATCTCGTTCGGTTGAAGGCTTAAGTTTTTTTACGAGTACTTAAGAATGGAGCAATTTTTAGACATAAGGATCAAACACAATGTTGTCGATTTACTAGGGGTATCGGACACCTGCATAAAAATCAGCAGAAAACGTCAAGACAGACCGATGAATAAAAACTTACAATCAAAATCAATCATTCACCTATCCTGACATCTCCTTGACCACCCCCCAACTTGGATTTTACACCTAACAACCACCCTTCTCCCTCCAGTCTCTCTCTTGTGCATCTCCAAATTCAAACCAAACTAAGATGATGGGTGAGTCTCGACATTCACTTGCACATGAGCAACTATAAACTTTCATCGAGAGTACTATGAATGGATACGCTTATGACTTACGACTTAATCACAACTCCAACAAACACCTAAAATCCAGTAATCTAACTTCTATATAAATAGCAGTTTATATTCTCTTGGTTTTATCTACAAAATCATGTTGACTTCATTTCTACAACGAGCGATCAAAAGGAAACTCTGAGTCATTCTCAGTCACTTTGAAGGGCTGAGGGTGCTGGCCAGAGCAATAGAGATTCCACATCTTAAAGTAAGAACGTTCCAGATTCCTCACCTGATAATACAAAGAGAAAGAATGAGCAGTGTTTAGGCATCCATGTCACTCAAAACACCAGAATCAAGAAGTAAATCTGATGTTGCATTTGATCACTCACCCAGCGTGCTGTATCAAATAAAGGACAGCTCATGCGCACAGCCTTGAGTCTATTTGTGAGATCTTGGAGCTTTGGACGATTTAGTGCCAATGACACTGCCTTCTCCTCATATTCCTTCATACTGCAAAATGTCAAGTAAATCAAATTCATAGAACCAAAAGCAATAGAATTAAGGAAACAAAAAGTACAAGGACAGCCCTTTTCTCTGATTCACCATGAATGTGAATGTAGGATATGCAGATGTCCTCTAAAGTAATTTTTACTTTACAAGCAGAACAAAATAATCAAAGATCCTTAACTTGCATGGCCGCCTTGAGTTCAAATAAACAAACATTGAGACAATGCTAACAGATACTCGTCGAGCAACATTATGACGGGTATCAAGTAAAAACATGTAAAACAAGAAGCATTATGGATGCGGTAGACAATATGAATAGATGAGGAAGCCAGTACCAAAAGGTCACCAATTGGGCATCCAAAAGAGTCCCACGTACAAGAAGTCCCTGATTTCTAAAGGACTTTCCTCCTCTCCGAATTACCAAGGAACGGATGTTTTTAAGGAAAAAATATTTATATTACAGAAATGACTACTTTACAGGAACCGTGTCATGTTGACCTTATTGCACGGTTCAGTCACTTTTGACTTGTCATTTAATCATCTAATTTTTGGTATAGGCGCCAGTCTACTTCATCTGGCCGCATTCCGCACACACATATATATAGAGAGAGAGCCATAAAAATCATAGCAAGTCTCGAACACCTACCTGCTGACAATCATCTCATCCCCAAGTCCTGTGGCCACACACAGGGAACCAGCAACTCTAGTAGCCATCTTCTCAAGGGGAAGGGTAATCATTGGTAGACCAGCCCAGAGAACATCTGTTCCTGTGGTATGTGCGTTGCATAGAGGCCTAAAAGTGGGAAAAAACCAAAATTGAAGAACATGAGATGAATGGAACTGGATTCCTAGAAAGCAAGATGCTGAATCTTCTTAATCTTCATACGTGTCAAGGAAAAGATCAGCCAAGGAGCTGCGCCTGATGTGCTCTTGTTTCATTGCAACATCTGTGAAAATAATTTGGTCTGGTTGCAGGCCTTGTGCAGCAGCATCTGGAATAAATGAGCTGAATTAGGGAGACTTCTCATAAACTAATAAACAGGTTCCCTAGATATGAAGTTTCAAAAGTCTCACAAGAGAAACATAGAGAAATGCACACAATGTGGAAGAAATACATACGTGCGCGGAGCCTCATCTCCCCTGCAGCTGGAAACCTCAGAAGCCAAAGAGCACTATTCGGTACACGCTTGAGGATATTGCACCTGCAACAATCCAATTCAACAAGTTTACTGCAAGTGCTTGAGAAGGTAACAGCTGAACAATTTAAACGAGTGACTACCAAGTAATAAAAATCTCAGGGTCCATTTTGTAGAGCTGATTGAAACATGCAAATATGAATTTATCCTCGGGGAGTCCATAATCTGAGCGCTTCGGTTGGCAGATTGGATCTAGCACATCACGGTTTTTCTACAAAGAGCAGCAGCAAGACACTCAACAGAAGTGAAAGATATAAATCCAGAAGATTTCAACATAGATAGAAGCTGAGATCTCTTTCTTTTTTTAAAAAAAAAATTGCTCATATTTTATTCATAATAAATTACATAAATAACTAGATATTATCTAGTATTTGAATCGAATGACCTAGGTGGAGCGAAAAGGAGACTTGAGTCATATAGCCAATTCCAACTATTTGGGATTGAGGCATACTTGATTCATTGTTGGATTGAATGAAACACGATTGATATCAGAAACTTGGAGCGAGGAAAACTTACTTGCTTATAATCATTGACAAAATAGCAATGAGGGAGATGTACAAGCTTTTCTGAGTAAATATGTGCGTACTTCGTAGGTGAAACAAACTGCATATAGGGAAATTACACTCAAGGACCCCATAAAGAGAAAAGGTTAACAGCAAATATAATATCAAAGGAGTCACTAGCAAATTACCTCATCTGTAACCAAATAATCTATGTACTTTGCCCCTGTGGTTCCAGGAAACCCCATGTATGAAACCTGGATTGGAGCGGGCTGCATGGCAAATATCTCATTTCTCGCCCCCTGCAACACAACATTCCAAAGTCAAAAGATGAATATTAGATAATTGAAATCATACCAAAAAAGAAAAACAACTTTCAGCAAAGAAGACAAAGCAAAGAATGTGCACATTAATGAGGAAATTAGAACAGGTGAAAGATGTAACACGTGCAATGTTTGTGTCAAACAACAAATATATAATATATACCAACAAATGTGACCTCATGAGACCTGTTCACAGGTTTGCAGTTTCGTTAGGCAATCTCCTTATAGTACTCATTACCCAAAACACTAAAAGGGAGGCCATGGCTAACCAAACACTCATCGGGATTTATTCGAGTTTAGATTCACGTCTACAACTAAGCTAAGTAAAAGACAGAAGAAATCATTGATTTATTTGTTTATTGTGGACTATTTCCAAGAAAAGGCAGCTCCTTTCCCCTTTTATTTCGTTTCTTTATGTTAATGGGCCAAGCAATTGGGCGCCA
This sequence comes from Nicotiana undulata, assembly GCA_005239495.1. NCBI lineage: Eukaryota > Viridiplantae > Streptophyta > Magnoliopsida > Solanales > Solanaceae > Nicotiana > Nicotiana undulata. Next base: position 3,793 of record MDKH01085597.1, on the reverse strand, counting down.
GCATGGTTGAGGACACACAAACAACACTAAAAAAACAAATATAAAATCCAATAAAGATTGATCTGGATCGAGTCCAATGTGTACCTTGGTATAACCATTAAGATTGATAAGTATCTGTATTTGATCCTCATTAATCATCCTCGCTATCACATCAGATGACAAGGATGACACGTCAATAAAATGCTCCGCTTCTGTCTGGGTGCGAATCCTCCACTCTGTACCATCATTTGGACTTAAAGCATAGCAGAACACCTAGGAAAAGAAGTACTAGCAGATTTAGCATGAATAAGAGGCGAAGTCCTGAATGGTGCAAACGATTAGAAAAAGCAACAAATTGTCTGAACCTCAACATTCTCTTTGTCATGCATCCCAAAAACTGAACCCATTAGATGCGATAGTGGGTGGTTGCCGAAATCACTGCTCACATATCTAGACCCATTTTAAAAAATTTATTAGCAGGCAGTAATGTTACAAATAGCCTATAGCAGATGTCGACCTCAGGAAATGCAACCAAGTATAAATCAGCTTATAGAAACTTACCCAACCCTCAGCCTGCCGTTCCTGCCACCTCCCTTAATTGGTAGCGGGGGAGGATGGGTGAAAGGAGGAAGTGAGTATCGAGCTGCTATCACAGAGCAGTGCTGGGCATACTTGCAACTGAAAAAGCAAAAGAACAGTCAGTTTCAACCTCACATAACACCTATGAATAATCCAAAAAAAATTCCTCACCTGATATCTAGAGCCAGCATTGGATCAAGAGGGTAAGCAATCGCATGGAAAGGCTGAACGCTTGGGATAACGGACATCTAAATGGAAGTTGCCACATACGCGACAGGGCACACCATCAAGGAAAATAGAGTCAGTATACAGGGATAAAAATATAGCCTATGAAGCAAATATGTAACAATTCGACAAGTAGCTATAATACCTTAATCTGTCTCCTAAGTATACCCTCAACTTCAGTAAACATCTTCTCTCGGTTATCCCAATCACAGACACACTGCAGATAATGAAATAAATGGGAAGATTATGCAACAGAAATAACCCAATCAAACAGTCATATATTCTGAAGCTACAAATTAAGCTTAAAAGAACCTGCCACCGACCTAGAAAGCACATTTTATTAGATGAAACCAATTATACGTACGCATAAACAAGATGCACATGAAATTTTACACAGTTGCTTCTTTAAATAATTCCTTGACAAATTCAAAATTTCTTTGCAAAAAAGGCAACTGGCAACAGGGATAAATAACACAAGGTAAATAAACAGTACTAACAGGAAGCTTATAATCAATATTAAGCAAACAGAACATGGCATGAATTGTGTGCCTCGCACTAAGCAGACAAATTCGAATGAACTGCAAAAGTATAGTTCATTAGACAGGTTATTTAACTTCATGCTTTTAGACATACATAAGGAAAGCTCATCAAGTTCTCAGTAGTTAGTGCATGAACTCTGATAAACCTAAGACAAAAAAATAGTGGATATGAACAGGATGAACATACCTGTAACGTGTGGAGAAGATTACAAGTTGCTTCAGGGAAGTCAGAGCGTAGCATCAAAGCTTGTCTATAGCTTTTTATAGCTGCTTCAACGTTGCCACTACACATACACACACACACACAGAAAAAAAATTACGATCAAGCAGAGTGGACAGGTAGGAAAACAAACAAACGGGACCATCAACCGTTAATAACATACCTATCCTTGTAAGCTGAAGCCAAATTTGCATGAGCCTCTGCCATTGCAGGCCTAATGGAAATAGCACGCATGTAGTCTTGTACAGCTTCATTAACCCTACCAATCTCTTTGTATGTGTTACCCCTATTGACCAGTCCATCAGCTGCCATTGGGTCAATCCTGAGTACCTCATTGTAGCAAGATATGGCTTCTACATAATTACCCTGAATGTTACATTACATAAGGAAAAGTTCATATTAGTTAAAAACCTGACAGAGGAAGGGCATTAGTAGTTGTAATACAATAATCCCTCTTGACTATCTTAAAAATTTATTGCATAAAAACCTCCAGAAAACTCTTTTACTGACTTAAAAATTAAGCATCCTACGGAAGTAAAGATTAAATATTTACCTGTTGCTTGTATATTATGGCTAGATTGTTAAAAGGAGCTGAGAGCCCTGTCGTCACAGACAAAGTTGCTTTATAACATTGTGCAGCGGCACTCGTCATGTTCCTACAGAATAGGAATAGCAACTCATTACTTGATTGAAAGAGTTACGAAGAGAATCTTTGTGACTAAGCAAACCTTACCACTCCATATAAATATTTCCCAGATTGGTCAGTGCTTGTGGATGGCTAGGTTGAAGAGAGAGGCATTGCTGCATGCATCATCAAAGAAGTTTAAAACAGCACAAAAGCAACACAAAAGAAAACACACGCCCAACCAACAATGGAACACAGCTTACACGATAGCAACGAATCGCTTCCTCCACTCTACCAGCATCTTTCAGAGCATTTCCCTATAAGCAACATTTTTGGAGAGCATATCGCATTAAATTGAAAGAAATGTAAAGTGAAGATAGGATTTGTATGGACTAAGATATGATAAAAATCTAACCAAATTGTTATATGCCTCCAAGAATCCAGCATCACAAGTAATAGCTCTCCTGTAGTTAAGTATTGCCATTTCCATATTTCCTTGTTCATAGTACACACTAGCTAAGTTGCCTGCAGAAAGGAGATCCAGGTGTTAATGTGTTATTAGGGTGTCCAAGTCGCACTGAAGGGAAAAAAGAAAATCGCACTGAAGATGAAAACAGTCTTTCATATTGCAATAAATCCTGCGCACAGACATCTCTGAGTAAAGATGTGTGCTGTTTAAACAGTCTCTCAGAGACAGGCAGCTTTATTTATGCATCATGAACTGAATTTAAGGCAGGACTAAACCAGGGCACTCACCAAAAGCCATGGCATAGTCTGGTCGTACTTGGAGCGCACGCTGATAACACACAATGGCCTCCTGGGGCATTCCCAAAGCCTGGAAAATGCAAAGAAGATGCTTGTATTTCTCCATATCCTCGTCCAGGCACTCGAAGCCACTGGACCCAATTAGCACAATGCATGAGGCTTACCTTGTATACGTTTCCCAGATTCAGATACGCATCTGAGAAGTTCGGTTTTAGTTTGACCGCTTCCTGGAGGAGATTAACCCACAAAAAGGGCATCAAACATGATTGCAGTCAGATGCAAAACAAATCCAACACTAGGATCAGTAAATTCAAGTACACTATGATTTAAAGTTGTTCATACCTTGTAATACTGCAAAGCCCTGTTAAGATCACCTGCCTCCATAAAAAGGCCAGCAAGATTGGACCATGCGATGGCAAATGTAGGTTGTATACGCAGTGCTTCAACATAACAATTGTATGCCTGTCCAAAAACAAAAAAGAAATACTCAAGGGACAAGGTACTCAACAGCATATATCTATCGAGAAAAAGGGGGAAAACGACACACAAAAGCATAACAACGAGATACGCCAATAATCAATAAAATAAGCACAGAGAATTTTCACAAAGCTGCACAAAGCAAGTTAATGAAAAAAAGAACGCTGGACCACATGCTGCACCAACTCAGGTACAATAGGCAAACTATGTATAGCATTGAAGAACCCCCCGCCCCCAAATCCTAAAGGCACTCGTGAACTTAATACCCCATCTCAGGCAACAAAATAGAAGAGCACAAAGTGGATTGAGATCCTCTCTGTCTTACCTCTTGGACTAGACCTTGTGCTTTCATCAGATTGCCGAGATTGCTGTGAGCATCAACCT
>ML257806.1:110531-127888 GCA_005239495.1 Nicotiana undulata | reverse complement strand
TATATATATCATGTAAAGTCCTTTTTTTTTTATCATTTTGAGATGTAAAGTGAGTTTTTTTTAATTGATTTCTTTTAATAATATTTTTTTGCAAATATAGCTAATAAATCAAATGGATAAAAAGTTTTTTTAAAATATTTTTTATAAGAATATTATTAGTTTTACCTTAAAATAATAAGTATTTTCTGAAGAAATTAGCCACAAAAACTACTACATATTAATAAAAAATGAATACGAAAAAATTATAAAGTTTATCTCCTATAGCAAAGGTTGATATCTTATTTATTATAAATAAATACCCTTTAAAAAAAATTCTCCTATAGCTACCTTTTAACTTATATAGCAAAATATCTATTTATGGTACTTCCTACCATTAAGCCATTAAATACGTTGTGTATTATTTTTCTCTCTCCTTTTTTTTTTCTCTCACAAAATTACCGTATAGGAAGTAAACTTCTCTCTCCCTCTCTCTTCCATCTCTCCTCCTTTCTCTTTCCTCTTTTTTTTTCTTTTTCCCCCGATTATTTTATCCCCTGCTTTTAGAAACCCTAACAGGGGCTGTGTTCCGCCAGCGACAAATCCGGCCAGCGACCACTTCTCCCCTTCCTTGGTGTGATGCATTCAACTTTTTTTTGTTGCAAATTGTGGTAGTAAAAACAAAGATCTTGAAAAAAAGAAGATAAAAGAGAAACAAAGATATGGGAGAAATACAAGTGCAGATCTCAAAACTTTCAAAGCAGAAATGAGATTCACTGAATGGACGACCTAAAGGGCGTCGGTACCGGCAGCGACACCCCACATGGCGGCGGCCTAGATATCGGTGGGCTGGAGACGGGGTTTGGGGATGAGTAACTTGGAGAGCCTGTTACCTTTTTTTTTTCCATTGTATCTCAATGTATCTCGCTATATTCCATATATTTTATTGTATTCACTGTCTTTAGTTTTTTCTACTCTTTCAATATATTCACTGTATTCAATGTAATTATATAATTACAAAGCTTCACTTTATTTCACTGTTCTGTCCAGCAGTATACATTCAACAATATGTATTCAATGTATTGTAGAATGTATTCATATATANTTGTCTAGCGGGTTCAGTGTTAGACGCAGTCACGGCCTAAAAGGTGGGATTTCGGGTCGTGACAGGTTAAAAGAAAACAGTTAATCATCTCTATTATTCAGGGGCGGATGCACCCTAGTCCAAGCGGTGTCATCCGACATCGCTTCCTCGAATATTTTTAGTTATTACACATATAAACATTGTGCAAAAGGCATCCGTATAAAACATATGACATTGCTGAACAAAAGATGGCGTCTGGTCTGATGGTCAAGCGTCTTACTTGCAACGTCGATGTCTGCGGTTCGAATCCTTCGTATTAGTTTTAATAAATAGTATTGTGTCCTCTTCCGTGACCCATAAGTGATAATGAAATACTATGTAACTTCTAAAACGTACGAAAAAGTTAAGATAGACGAATTTTAAACCGTAACTACGAAAAAGTTATGCTGGAAGTTATGGATAATATGGTTACCCATATTATACGTCGGATTAACCCGTTTTTTATCCTTATTAAATATGAGTCGGATCGGATAATTTATCCGTTTCCATTAATCGTTTTCGACCCGACCCGACCCACCCGTTTGCCACTGCTAGGCACGACCTAAAGCAAAATTTTGCAACGAGGTCACATATATATGGGCTTTACATATTAATTAAAAAAAACTCACTTTACATCTCAAAATGCTTAAAAAATGGGCTTNACAAATCCGGCCAGCGACCACTTCTCCCCTTCCTTGGTGTGATGCATTCAACTTTTTTTTGTTGCAAATTGTGGTAGTAAAAACAAAGATCTTGAAAAAAAGAAGATAAAAGAGAAACAAAGATATGGGAGAAATACAAGTGCAGATCTCAAAACTTTCAAAGCAGAAATGAGATTCACTGAATGGACGACCTAAAGGGCGTCGGTACCGGCAGCGACACCCCACATGGCGGCGGCCTAGATATCGGTGGGCTGGAGACGGGGTTTGGGGATGAGTAACTTGGAGAGCCTGTTACCTTTTTTTTTTCCATTGTATCTCAATGTATCTCGCTATATTCCATATATTTTATTGTATTCACTGTCTTTAGTTTTTTCTACTCTTTCAATATATTCACTGTATTCAATGTAATTATATAATTACAAAGCTTCACTTTATTTCACTGTTCTGTCCAGCAGTATACATTCAACAATATGTATTCAATGTATTGTAGAATGTATTCATATATATTTTTAATTAATATAATTTATGTATTCAGATGTATATATATATTCAAATGTATCTGCAGTATGTATTCATATGTTTTTGCGCCATAGATGGCCTGTTATACTTCATGTATTCAATGTATTTTATGTATTTAACTATATTCAATGTAATTATATAATTTCAATATATAAATCTATTTGTAAAGATACCACTAAAAAATGATGGATTGAATCTCTGAAGATTGCTCTATTTTTGGGATGTTTTTCGGTTGAGAATCTTTTTTATAACTGGAAATACGAATTTTGCGTGTTATAATTGAGTTTGTTGAGTTATATTAGGAGTCTATCGCGTTAATTGATTCACTTACCGTTTTTAAACAGCTGAATCCATTTTTTTCGCAAATTTCGTTACTGTATTCACGAATACAACTCGCGAATACATATGAATACAGTCTATACGTTAGCTGTAATTCCTTTTTTTCTGCCGATTTTTTCTATTGTATTCATGAATACATTAGCTTAAATACATCAAATACACTCTATAACAAGTTAAAACATAACTATAGGAAGTAATTTAGTAAATAATAACTATGGCAAACTAATAATCACTAAAACATAGTGGTTTCTGAAAATTTCTAAAAAATTATGATTAATAAAAAAGGAGGCCCAAAAATATGGGGGCTTAAAGACATTGCCGTAAGTGACTTTGGCCTTGAGCGGTTGAGCCAGCACTGTCTTGGAATACTAGTCGTTAGGATTCAAATCATTTACAAAATAAGTTGACACAGAAGGAGAAACGTAACAAATGATATCTCCCGATAGTTATCGTTGTTACCGCATTTTGCTAGATCGCCTATTACCTGATTGGCTTCTAATATGTAAATGTACTTATAGTTGACTTCTGTAACTGAGTTTGAACTGAGTCGTGTACTTTCATAAATCGAAGAATTATAAATGCTATCATATTTTTTAACTTACTTTACTTAAAATACGTACTTTGTAATTTATACTTTCTAAAAATAATTTACCAAGCAATTCTTTACAAAAATTCACGTCTACTTTCTGAAATCTCAAATTATTCCCTAGAAAAAATTTAAGGACTTTTATATAAGTTGGGTCTTCAAAGTTTGATAAGTCCAAGAGATCTAGCTAATTCTCATTTATAAACTTGTTTTTGTTATGAAATAATAAAAGAAGAAGAACAATATCGCAGAGAAAGAGAGAGATGAAATTCTTATTGATTTTTGGGATGAATTACAATGGAATAGGACCCATTTATTTATAGGGAAATAGTGACTTAGCCACCAAGTAACAAACCCTAGAATCTCTCTAGAATATAGACACTCACCATAAATAAAATTCTATTTATAACACTCCCTCTTGAATGTCTATTCAACAGATATTGTGCCTCGTTAAAACCTTAACCAAAATAAAATCCAGTGGGAAAAAAAGTTCTAGAGAAGGAAAAAGAGTACACATATCTAACAATACGCTTTTTGTTTGTCTCGTTAAAAACCTTGCAAGGAAAATTCAGTGGGACAAAACCTTGTAAGGAAGAGTACAACACGTATTAACTCCCCCTGATGAGCGCATCAATTCACATCCTTGAGCCTTCACATTCTAATCTTGTGCACTAGCTTCTTGAAGGTTGACATCAGTAAAGATTTGATGAATAAATTATCCATATTAACTTCAATGAATATGTTGCACCTTGAAAATCCCCGCTATTACATTATCATGCTTATAGTTATAGCAAGATACAAATGTGCACAAATTGCACTTAGGATGTAGTACTTCATGACCAAGAATTCTATATGCTTTAAGCAATATCCTTCAGGGATTGTCATATAAGTTAAGTCATAAGCCATAAAAATAGACTTTAGATTTGCATCAAGTTTTCATGTCATGCCAGACATATAAGATACATGAAAGTGATTGCACACACCATTGACTTTATACTTTCAAGTGTTTGAACTGCAAGTCCAAAACTACATGTCTTTCATATGAAATAAATTCTATTCGAATTGCGTCTCTTCCATTTGGCCAATATTTTTGTGTCTGTATTCGATAGACTTAAGATCCTCATGTATACTTAGCGCTATGAAAGATATCGTCGGCGAACATTTTTGTAACGACCCCGCCGGTCGTTCCGTAGAATTTGTACTATTATTCTTGTTTTGCCTTGTCATGCATTAGTTATACTGTTTATGATATGTTGGAGTCGTTTGGCTCGGGTTCGGAGTGGTTGTAGTGAGAATTGAGACACTTAGTCTCTAAAAGTAGCCTTATAGTTGGAAAAGTCAACTAGGAGTTGATTTATTGGTAAACGATCTCGGAATACAAATTTTATGGCTCGGATAGCTTCGTTAGGTGATTTGGGACTTAGGAGTGTGTTCGGAATGTATTTCCGATGTCCGGTGTAGAATTATGCTTGAATTGGCAAAAGTTAGTTTTTGGCGAATTCCTGTCGGCAATGGAAAATAGGCTACCGGGGTCGGAATGGAATTCCGGAAGTGGGAGCAGGTTCGTAATGTCAGTTTGGACATGTGTGCAAATTTTCAGGTCAATCGGAGGTGTTTTGGATGGTTTCGGCATCGTTGGTGGAATTTAGAAATTTCAAAGTTCATAGGCTTGAATTTGATGTGATTTGGTGTTTTGATGTTATTTTGGGTGTTCCGAGGGTGCGACTAAGTTCGAATGATCATTTATGACTTGTTGGTATTTTTGGTTGGGGCCCTGAGGGGCTTAGGATTGATTTCGGATGGTTAACTGGGATTTTTGGACTTGAATTGTGCAGCATTAGCTGCTGGTGTTCTTTTTGCTGGTGTGACCGCACCTGCGGAAGGGGGACCGCAAGTGCGGGCCCGCAGAAGCGGAGAAGGACTCCGCAGATGCGGATTTTGGTCGGCTCAGTGGAAGTCGCATATGCGGATTTGGGGCCGCACCTGCAGAGTCGCAGGTGCGGAATTGGAGCCGCAGGTGCGAGTTTGGCCAAGTTAATGATAAACTGAAGGTGCGGTGGATTTGACCGTAGGAGCAGTCCGCAAGTGCGAGAAGTAGGACCGCAGGTGCGAAAAGCCTGGGCAGAAAATATATAAAGTGGACTTAACGAATTTTGGTCTTCTCTTCACCATTTTTCATACGGGTTTCAAGCTTTTGGAGGGTTTTTGAAGAGGGAAACGATAGTTCTTCATTGAGGTAAGGTTTTTTGACTTCATAACTCGATTATATGTGATTAGGACCTAATTAGTGGTGTTAATTTGGGGGAAATCAGTGTAAAAAGGGATAATTAGGGCTTGAGATTAAGAGACCTTCTAATGGGGATTTGAGGGGTCATTTGGACTCCGATTTCAGTGTTCTTTATATGTATAGACTCATGAGAGGATGAGGATCATTATGGTGTAAATTTTATTGAGTTCCGAGATGTGGGACTGGGGGTCAAATTTTGGCCAATTTCGGGAATTGTGCCTAATGTTGATATTTTTCGATTGGGTTTCATTCCCATAGCGTATTTTGATGTGATAAATCAGATTTTGATAGATTCGGATCATTCGGGAGCCGATTCGAGGGGAAAGAGTATTGCGGAGTAGCTTTTCGGGCTAGTTTGAGGTAAGTAATGACTTTAAATTCTGTCCTGAGGGTATGAAACCTCGAACTTAGCATCCTTTTACTATTTTGGAGTGACGTACACACAGGATGACGAGTGTGTGGCGTGCGCGAATTGGGAAAATTGGATATTGGTTCCTTCCGAGGCAACTATTGAGTTGCGAAATTGCTTTTAAATCATATGATAAATAGTATTTCTATGTTTTTGATATATTTGGGTTGTAAGCCATGTTTGGGCCTCGTGCCGATCTGTTTTAACCCCTTGGGGGCTGTTTTCTGATATTCCTCACGTGGTAACTATGATTTACACTCAGTCATTCTTGTTAAACTGTTTTGACAATCACACTTATTGATATTACTATTCATGAAATAAAATATTATCTTGGGTCAAGAACCCCGTTTATTTATGGCCCGAGCGGCATTTTGAGAGTTTCTGACTGAGTGAGGCCGAGAGCCTATTTTTGTGAGGATATATGATATGAGAGAGGCCGAGTGTCAGAGTGATTATTGCCATGACTTGGTTGTTTATAGTGCTTGGGATGTAGGAGCCCCTCCGGAGTCTGTACACCCCCAGTGAGCACAGGTACCTACTAAGTGTGAGTGTCGAGTGAAGAGTGATTGGGAGGTATGAGTAACTATGAAGTGCTGAGTGACTGTTACTGAGTGATGGTGAGGTGCTGAGTGACTGATCTTGAGTGATGATTTGGCCCGAGGGGCGGTTTATGATGATATTTTCACTTGAGCCAATGATTATGATTCGTCTCATTTTTATACTGAGATTCTTGAGAATTTTACTGATAAACATTGAAAATCATACTTATTCAAAGGATTTTTACGGAAAACTTGATTTAAAGATATTGCCTAAATGTATTCACTATTAGAACTCATTATTTTACTATTTGTGAGTTGATGTTTTGTTACTGTGTGTTTCTTACCGTCAAACTTGATTTATTTTCATTACTACTGAGTTGGCGTACTTTTCATTAACCATGCACCTCTGTGTGCAGATCCAGGTACTTGTACTGAGCGGTAGCCATCTGAGTCCGTACGGCGCCAACATTTGGGATTTCGAGGTAGTTGTCCAGCGTCCACAACTTCTCCATTTCCCTTTCCTCATTTTGTACTCAGTATTTTGTTCCAGTTCTGGGGAATGATTATAAACTGTTAGCTTAATTATGCTTTGTTAAAGATTCATAGAATTATATACTTGTTATGAAGAATTATTAATGATTTGGGGAAAATTTTACCAAAGAAAATGTGTAATTATGTGATAGTGGCTAACCTAGTTCCACGATAAGGCGCCATCACGGCCGGTTAGGATTTGAGGTCGTGACAACTTTATATCGGTTCCAATATTTTTTTTCATAAAGACATAACATAGAGATCTCTTCGTTTATATTTTTAGGTACTTGAACCTCTCTTGAGATTTTATGAAGTGTTATGTCATGTGATCTTCCAGATCACTTGCCTCCTTTATTATGATCATTTTGATCATTTGCTCACCTTCTTTATCAAGAAGTTTATCTGAACCGATTTGTCTATACGCTTTAAGTGTACCATAGACTTTGTCCTTCTAGGACTTAATATGAGCATTTGCAATGAGAAAATAGTTACTCTCTTTGGGTCAGCAAATGCATCTGGCATACTTTGCAATATATTGCAAATGAATTATCTTTTTATGAACTTCAAGTTCATATTATCTTCTTCGAGGATCTAGATATGGAAATGATAATTCATTCCACGTAACTTTTTCTCAATTATTTATCTTGTCTCTCACTCATGTTAGAAAAACTAACTTTCTTCCTCAATTTTGGAAATTCATCTTTGTGCGTTATGGTGTTAATCAAAATATACACTGCACATCAATAATAATAAGATGGAATTATTTGGTTCCTGACCCTGAACCACTTGTGAGGGAAAGATGTAATATACTTTCGTATATAACATATATCAAACTGATATAAATAACTTAGTTCTCATAAGTAATTGTTTAGTTGTTAAGTGAAGATACTCAATAAATCATTTTGCTAAACCAATTGTGATGTAAACCAACTTATCAAGATGAACTATCTTGAATAGACAATCTGGAAATTATGCTCTAAATTAAATTATTGAGCAAGTTACCACGCAAACATCAGTTTGCAGGTTAATAATAATTGCACATGTAACCATCTCATAGATGCATCTTATGTGATATACATGACAGGTGAATGAGCTCAGATTCACCTTTGATATTTCCAGCATTCATGGGATTCAATTCTAATTTTTAATTGGTTTATTAATTAATGAGAACAAGCAACATAAGAGAATTGGTAAAGAACTTTCTAGTTCTTTAATATTTACCCATGTGGATTCTCTTTTATTTTTGCACATCATACTTAAATTGATATGACTAAACCTATTATGCCAACTGAATAAATTATCAATATTGATAAAGTTCAGGTTTACACCATGATTTGTGCAATTATCAATAAACTCCAAGTTTATTATGATATGGGTTTTTATATCAATAAACATCCACTTTATTGTGGTATTTTTTATTTGTGTAGTACAAACTGAAGAATAAAGCGGGTAACTTTAACATATATATTTCCTCGCTACAAGTTGTTGTAACAGAAAATATTAAATATTTCCTTTATTTATAGTTTCAGTATAACCATTCGCTTTCGCGAATACTTTAGAAACTCAATAAGTTTCTTTGAGACTTACTACAACACAATTCATTATTGATAATCAATTTTATTTCTCCAAAGTAGTATAATTGGCTTTTCTAGAGCTTTCAATTAATTTTGTACTACCACTTATTCATCAACATCTATAAGATGAATACACTTTTAAGGAGAAAGTTATACCATTATGGTCATGGTCAAAATTATATGCAAGATCTGCTTCTTGCATTACCAATGGACCATTCATGCCGTAATAATGATGTTATTTTCTTATATCATCCCAAACCTCCTTCTAGAGGTGAGTGTGGTATATTCATTACCACTAGCACGTTCATATTCTTCCATGAATGAATATGTATTCATAAATCAGATGTTGTCGCATTCACATCATGAATGGACCATAATCATCTATATGTGTTTTACAAAATCTCATGACAAATATTACTTTCACAGAGTGAAGAATTATTTTGAGAATTCTTATTATTCTCATTATCACGATGATGACGATTATAATTTCGTTTATTGCCATGTCCACATCCATTGGTACCTTTACAATAATAATTTGTCTTCTTTCACACTTATCACATATTGCTATCACATTCTCTTAAGGGGAATGAGAATGAAGCAAATTCAATGGGGCGGGTTTCCACTTCTTGTGCCCACAATCATACATGAATTTGATGATGGCAAGGCACAGAAATTTTATCACTTGGGGTGGTTATAATTTCTTGCAAACTCTATAAGAGTTAATCAAAGTTTATTATCTTTGCTTGTATTTAGAATCAAATTATAGAATTTCAAGAACTTAAAAGAGAAAAATAAAGTAAAATACTTACCTTAAATCCAAAATTTAATCATGAAGGAAGTTCATGGAACAATTGACAATCATTATGCTCAATCCCAAGGCCTCTACTCAATTGACTAGAGTCTCGTGCTGATAACGTGTTGTGAAATAATAAACGAAGAAGAACAATATTGCAGAGAAAGAGAGAGGAAATTCTTATTGAATTTTGGGATGAATTACAGTGGAATATGACCCTTCTATTTATGGGGAAAGAATGACTTAGTCACCAAGTAACAAACCCTATAATCTCTCTAGAATATAGACATTTACCATAAATAAAATTCTATTTATAATAAATTTTGCTTTAATTAGTTGTCCTAGAGCGACTTAAAAAAAGATTTAAAGTTTAATATATAAAGAATACTGTTTTGCTAAAATACAAAAGAATAAAGAAACTGATAAGCACAAATCAATTGATTAAAACACCTGGCCACGGTAACACAAGATGAGGAGAAGAAAGACCATATACCTCACTCTGCTAACGGCTAACGCTATGCAACACACAGAAAAAACAAAAACTCAACTGCTCGTGATCTGAAATTGGAATTCGGCATGTGATTATGGGGCCCTAATTCCTGCATAAATTTTTGTGATTTTATCTGTATTCTTCTTTTTCCTTATTTCCTTTCATTTATAAATCTATAACTGCATTTTTTTCTTCTTTAAGTATTCAATTTCTAAAATTCGGGAGAGTGTCATATTCACCATCATTCACGTGCAAAAGGGAGTTGGCCTAAGTCTTTCCTCTATAAGAAGATATAGATCAAGTCGTGGTCAAGTGCTTTTGTCCCACTCTCTTTGTTATCATAATCTTGCTATAATTCTGTCTTGAATTTAGTATATTTACTTGAACTTTACGCTCCCCCCAACTGATTCACTATGCCTATGCTTATTTGATTTGTGGCTGACATAACTCATTAAGTCATTGACCAAAATTTTCCTTCTTGTACCAAGTTACCTTTTTGTCCATACTTTTTATTTTTAAAAAATGTGTTTGTCTATTAAAAAAATTGAAAGTTAGTTTTTTAAATTTTTCAGAAAAACTTTTTTGCCCACTCACAAAACTGTACTCCCTCTTATCCACAATAAGTGATTTTTTAGCTTTTTAGTGGTCCAAAATAAGTGACTTTTTCCGATTTCAAGAATGAATGAATTATTTTTTTCTACATTGCCTTGAAGTAAATAGTGTTGGAGTATGTGTTAGGAGCGTTTATGTGAAGACATTTTAAAGGCTAATATGGTCAATTTTATTATTAATTAATGTTAAAAGGTAGATTTCTTAATATGTGTGAAAACATCTAAAAAATTCACCTATCGTGGACTGCCAGTTTCCGGACTGGTCATTCAAAAATAGTCAGCGTTTGCCAAGTGATTAAAAAATATTCCCTATTTTGCTATAACAGAAACCGGCCCAGCGTAATATAATGGATTTCGGTGCACCTGTGTATGAACTTCCAACATATTATGCTGGAACTCCAACACGAGGAAAGTTCCCGTATAATATACCGGAGATTCAAGCACATGTGTATGAACTTCCAGAATATTATGCTGGACCGGTATACTTTGCTGGAACTCAAGTATAATATACTGGAGTTCCAGAATACTTATGTTGGGACTCCAGTATATCATAGTGGAGTTGCAGTATATTATACTGAAAGTCCAGTATATTATAGTGGAGTTGCAGTATATTATACTGGAAGTCCAGTATATTATGCTGGAGTATTTTCCGGATTTTGAACAATATTTTTGTTCAAATTTATCTTTACATAAAAACTGACTAATTTCCGATAACTTTTGAAACTTTGACTATTTTTGAATGACTATTTGACTATTTTTAAATGACCATTTATATATCTGGTTATTTTTTAATTTCTCCTGTACAAGTAAAATGCATGTCCACAATTTTGAAAATATTTGTTAATAACAAAAAGAACTTTTGTTTAATAAGTCCCAAGTCCCAACACGCTTCTTACACAGAGACTTCTATCAAAGTTTGCCTCTTCCTGTTTTCAACACCAAAAAAGAAAAAAAAAGTTGAGATAAGCTTGACTTGTACATTAATTGGATCCTTAAGGAATTCAATTGTGATGAAAACTACACGGGCCAAAACTCAAAAGTAAAGTATTCAAATAGCTGGGCTTGAGGTAGAAATGGCATCAGGATTCAGGTAGCCGATGTTAAGGGCAGTGTTTAAAATATGAAGAATTAACTCGTCACTTACCTAACCGTTTAAACTAAAAATAGTTATCAGACGTATAATATATATATAATTCGTATATAATATATTTATAATCTATGTATACTAGCTAGAAAAGATTCTAATGCATATCTAATTTCTTTAAATAATTTAAAGTTTGGTTAGATTTCGCAAACTTATGACCGCTTATCCTCCTCCGCTTCATTCTTCAGACCTTGGGGATCTGAAATTTGAACTACCAGAGTCTAACTTTAGGTCTGAATCATACCTCTGAGGCGGCAAAATTTTAAATACTTAGTAAATTTTGATTATATTTAAATAGTAGCAATTATAAAAGTGGCTATTTGTGCACTTTGCCCCAATACGAGAGGTACTTCATGGTCATTGTATCACCCCGAAACATAATGCACCTTACTTTAATATACACTCACTTGAATACAAATTATACAATAGAAAAGTAGATAAATTTTCTATAGACCCTAGTGGTCACGGGTTTGAGCTGTAGAAATAACCTTTTGCAGAATGCAGGATAAGACTGCATACAATTGATTCTTGCGGTCCGACCCTTCTTCCGACCCTGTCCATAGCGACAACTTAGTGCACCGGGTTGCCCTTTATTTAAATTCAATTATTGAAACATTAGTGTTTGTAAATACTTTCAGCTTTATTGACACTCACATAGACTTTATTAAAAGTGGGAAGCCCCTAAGCCTAAAGTTAAATTACAAAAATACCTATAAAATGATGGAATCTTTTACCCATTTTAAATGTTAGCTAATAATTATATTCAAATAATAGAATAAAACTAATTTGAAGTGTTTTTTCTTAGAATAGTTGTGTCCTTTCAATTGTAGTATCATTTTCACAAGTTTCATGATTCTTTGCAAATTTTACTAAGTTCATTATTTCAATGCTTTATTTTCCATAACATGTGACTCAATATGATATATATAAAAAATTAATACTTTAGTAACATATAGACTATCATTGGGAAAAAAATGCGTTGGCAATACCTAATTAGTAATTTCGTAAAAGTTTTATTATATTAATCAAGAAAATACCTTAGCTTATATGATTAATTAGTAAATTTGTTCGCGCTTTACCCAATTGTCAAAAACTTTATTCGACATACAAATAAATCCTTATACTAAAATATGTTAGAAGTTCATACAGTTTTCCATTTCAAATTTTAATCCATCTTTTATCTAACGAATTAGTTTGATTTTTTTCTTCGTTCTAATTTTTCATTGCTTATGTGTTTCTAGTCTTCCAGACCTCCCCAATGTATTAATCTATTAATATAGAAAAGAGAGGCAAATCTATAATATTATGTCAAGTGTCAAAACAAGATATCACCATGTGTCAAATTCTATGACAAAACTCCAATAAATTTGGAGATTCAAAAATTTTTGAAATAGAAAAAATTAAACTTACAAAATTTGAAAATAGTAACCAGTTTAGTTTTTACAGCTTTGGTCCCACGTTTTTGGGATCTCTTTTTAAAATTCAAAACTAAAAAAAAAAATAGTTACTCCAATTCCAATTCCAATTCCCACGTTTTTTCATTCCAAAAACTAATGGTTTTCATTGCTATTTTATTTAATTTATTAAAAACTTGAAATTCAACTATAAAAAAAATTTCACGCAATTTTACATAGAAATAAGAAGAAAGGAAAAGAAACACCACGCTCCTTTTCCCAGACGTGGGCATTAAAACATAACTCCATAACTTAGAAATTGTCTCCTAGGCTATTTTCCTTTTCTTTTATTTTCCATTCCCTTTTTTCTGCTTAAAATATAGAAATTTGCAAATATGGCTACAACACTTCATGAAATCAGTCAAATTCCAAGCAAATCGATGCAATCTCAAAGTTAGATTCGTTCGAATAGGGAAAATCCCGAATCATTTCAAGCCTGAAATACCATATTCTATAGAGTTGATTTTCAAGCAAATCGATGCAATCTCAAAGTTAGATTCGTTCGAATAGGGGAAATCCCGAATCATTTCAAGCCTTAAATACCATATTTTATAGAGTTTGATTTTACAAGATGGAAAGGTAACATATTCAACTGGTTTTATGGATAAATTGTCGACAATAAACTATACTAATTAATTAAACGATTATGTGTAGTACCAGTATTCTGTTTCTGAAAGTTTAAATGGAAAGTTTGTTATTAATTTTTTTAGGACGAACACACAAAAAACATTTCGCTTATTTCTCTTTCTTCTTTATTTTATTTCATTAATTTAGTGATATGGTACAAAAATATAAAAGCAATAGCCTTAAAGTTGCTTTTGAATCTAATGCTGATAAGATTAAAGTTGATGCAAACTTGATTGCGGCACGCTTACCAATATCAATGTAAGTTAATGTAATGCATTTTAGCTGTGAATAGTACTCTCATTCTTTCTATAACCACCATATAAGAGACTGAATTTTACTCAATGAACACATGGCGAGACTTTATTTTATTTGAAATTATCAGCATAGATATATTTTATTGCAGCATCTTACCTGATATCTATTCTTGAGACGCTTGGCTTTGTGAGTATAACTAATGTTGTGGACATTACTGGATATTTAACTGTTTGTTGAGATAATGAATCTTTTAGTAATGGAATCAAGAGCTCAGACTCAAAAAAATGTTAATATGCTTGGATCTGATCCTAAGAGATTTTAGTGACTATTTTATTGTTCTATATCATGATAACTCAACTTCAAAATTGCTTCAGAAGTTCGACTTGTCTATTAGTACTAATCTCTTCATTGTCTGTATTTAGGAGTTTAGTTATGGGTTATCAATCTTATCAGACAGATAAATAAAAGAGGGTCCTAGCTCTAGGACAAAAGTATCAAAAAGACTATAGGCACATATTAGTGTTTATGAATTTGTACGTATGCAAACACATGATCTAAGTTGGTTGGTAACATGTAACGATCCGGCCTATCGTTACGTGAAACCTGCATTATAATTGTTGTTATTGACTTACTATAGATCGGTTATTCTGTTATTAATGTGTTAGAGTTGATAGGCTTGGAATCAGAATGGTTAAATGAGAATTCAGACACTTAGTCCTTAAGAATATCCTTAAAATGGGAAAAGTCAACTAAGAGTTGACTTATTAGTAAACGATCTCGGAATGCGGATTTTATGGCTCGGATAGATTCGTTAGGTGATTTGGGACTTAGGAGTGTGTTCAGAATAATTTTGTGATGTCCGGTGTAGATTTAGACTTGAATTGGCGGAAGTTAGTTTTGGCGATTCCGGACGGCAGTGGAAAATAGGCTATCGGGGTCGGAATGGAATTCCGACAGTTGGAACAAGTTCGTAATGTCATTTTGGAATTGTCTGCAAAATTTCAGGTCAATCGGAGTTGATTTGGATAGTTTAGGCATCATTGTTGAATTTTAGAAACATCAAAGTTCTTAGGTTTGAATCCGATGTAAATTTGGAGTTTTGATGTTAGTTTTGGTGTTTTGAGAGTGCAACTAAGTTTGAATGATGTTATGGGATATATTGGTAAGTTTGGTTGGGATCCCGAGGGGCTCGGGATTGATTTCGGGTGATTAACGGACTCATTTGGACTTAGAACAATTGTTGGTTTTCTGGTTTTTGTGCACAGTGATTTTGTTCACTGCGATCGCGGGTGAAGTGGTGCGATCGCAGAGAGTTAATTATGGTCAGGCTCAGATTGTTCTATGTGATCGCAAGAAGGGAGGTACGATCGCGGAGTAGAAGGGGCCCAATACAGTGCGATCGCGTAGAGTTAGCCAGGCGCGTGGGGAGCAGGGTCAGTTGGTCAGCGCGATCGCGTGAGCCGGACTGCGATCGCGTAGGTTGAGGTTCTATTGAACCGCGATCGCGTGAGCTTTGTTGCGATCGCGGAGGTCTGGGGGAATTGGTCAGTGCGATCGCAAGGCCAAGGCTGCGATCGCGGAGAGCAAATCACTGGGCAGTCAAATAATAAACCCTCCGCGACTTAAACCCTCTTTTACACCATTGTTGAGCGGAGGAATGCTTTTTGGACGAATTTTGAAGGAGAAAATCAGTGGGTAGCACAGAGGAAGTAATTTGATTATTAAAACTCATTTATGGGTGATTATAGACCATAATCCCAGCCTTTACTTCATAAAAAACAGTAGAAAAATAGGATTTTGGGGCATGAGATTATGAGACCTTCAAGGGTCGATTTGAAGGGACAAACGAACTCTGATTTTGGTGTTCTTTATATGTACGGAATCGTGAGAAGATGAAGAACACTTTTCTGTAAAAATTTCTGAGTTTCAGGACGCAGGCCCGAGAGGTCGAGTTTTGACCGAATTCGGATTTTGAGCTAAATTCGATATTTTTCAATTGGAATTTATTCCTTAAGCATATATTGATGATAAAAATCTGAAATTGGTAGATTTGGAGCCTTCGGAGATTGATTCGAGAGGCAAGCGCATTGCGGAATAGTTTTCGGGCTAGTTTGAGGTAAGTAATGTCTTTAAATCATGTTCTGAGGGTATGAAACCCCAGACTATGCACCCTTTCACAGGTTTTGAAATGCAAAGGTTGAAAATTTGGAGATATATTCCTTACTTAGGCGACTATTGAGTTGCGAAACGGCTTTTTAAAGCGTATTTCCATTAGTACTATATATACTTGATATGTTTTAGGTTGTAAGCCATGTTTGAGGCCTAGTGCCGATTTGTTTACCCCTTGGGGGATGTTTTACTATTTTCCTCACTGATATGCTATGATTTTTCACTCAGTCTTTTTTGTGAAATTGTTTTGACACTCAGAGTATTTTGATACTATTTATTGAAAAATAAAACACTGTTTTTTGGGTCGAGAACCCAGTATATATTATGGTCTGAAGGGCAAATTGAGAGTGTTTGACTGAGTGAGGATGCTTGACTATATTGTGAGGATGATATGATATAAGTGAGGCTGCTGGCCTATTTTGTGAGGAGGATATGATATGAGTGAGGCTGCGGGCCTATATTGTGTGTGATTTATGCAATGTTGTGGCTTATTATAGCGTTTGGGCTGTAGGAGCCCCTCCGGAGTTTGTAACACACCCCCAGTGAGCGCCGGTACCGATTGAGTGATGCCCGCGAGGCTTATGATGAGTGATTGTGAGGTTGCCTGATGCGCAGAGTGATTGTGAGGTTGACTGATGTGCAGAGTGATTGTGAGGTTGACTAATGGGCAGAGTGATTGTGAGGTTGCCTGATGGGCAGAGTGATTGTGAGGTTGCCTGATGGGCTAATACTGAAAGATATATTGATGAGAATTGATTATGGCCCGAGGGGCAGTTATGAAGATTTTTACTGAGTTTTCAAACTATGATTTACTTCGTTTTCAAACTGGTTTTACTGAGAAATTTTATTGAGATATACTGATATAGCACTTGTTTTCAAGGGATTTCTGAAAACTGATTTCGAACTTATAATTGATATGTTCATGGTGACTTGGTGTTTCACTGGTTTTGTGGAATTGTGTATCTGTTATGTGTGTTTATATTACTCAGACTGTGATTTATTTTCATTACTACTGAGTTGACGTACTCATAAAGACTCCCTATGCCTCTGTGCACAGATCCAGGTACTAGCTCGCAACAATAGCTGACGCAGGCTCGATAAAAGCATTCACGGGATTTTCGAGGTAGCTGTCCAGCGTCCATAGCTTCTCCATTTCCCTTCCTTATTTAGTCTTAGCATTTGATTCAGAGACATATATTATAGTTTTAGCAGAGTTAGATTTCTTAGATGCTCATGACTATTGACTCCAGTTCTGGGAGGTTGCTTAGA
>ML257806.1:49520-108123 GCA_005239495.1 Nicotiana undulata | reverse complement strand
GTTTTTTGTTTTTTTGTTGCGTGGGGGGGGGGGGGGGGGGGGGGGGGGGGGGGTTGTTTTGGATTCTTGTAAGGTGCGACTTTGGCGCGTGTACATTTGAATGAAATGATTGCTTTGCCTTTGTATTTATATGTATTCTTTGATTTTCTTTTTCCCTCTCTTTCGCATGTTGCATATCCATGCGTTTGTGTTGACTTTCGATTTTCTTTGTGATGGGTCCCTGATCCTTCTAGTTGGGAATCCGTCGTGTGAGTCCGAATGAAGTCACTCGAGACCTGCAAATCCGCGCAAGGTCGACTTCCGACGGGACGACTTAGGCGAAACTAGACTTAATTCAAGCGAGACTAATTTCAAATTTTCCATCTCGGGCAAGGTTGGTTTCGACCTTTATATTCGAGCGAGGTCGAACTTGGGATTGCCATCCCGTACGAAGTCAGTTTTGACTTTTATATTAGAGCGATGTCGAATTTTTCATATGGCGACGGCCGATGGACGTATAGATGTGATTCGAGTGAGGTCGAAATTGTAAACCACTGTAAAGTCGAGCGGGGTCGAACTTTCTTTTCATATGGCGACGACCGATGGACGTAAGGGTGTGATTCGAGCGAGGTCGATCTTTCTTTTCATATGGCGACGACCAATGGCCGTAAGGGTGTGATTCGAGCGAGGTCGAAATTATAACCCATCGTTAAGTCGAGCGAGGTCGATCTTTCTTTTCATATGGCGACGGCCGACGGGCGTAAGGGTGTGATTCGAGCGAGGTCAAAATTATAAACCATCGTTAAGTCGAGCGAGGTCGATCTTTCTTTTCATATGGCGACGTCCGATGGCCGTAAGGGTGTGATTCGAGTGAGGTCGAATATATAACCCATCACTATTATTTTTGGAGAGTCATTTACGTGTGTATCGTGGCGAGTCCCGTTCGCTTAGTTTTACTTTCATTGGAGAATACTGCGTTTCATGGATGAACCCCAGTTCGCTTGATTTTGCTTTTACTGGAGAATGCTGCGTTTCATGGGCGAGTCCCAGTTTGCCTGATTTTACTTTTATTGGAGAATATTGTGTTTCGTGGGCGAGTCCTAGTTCGCCTGATTTTGCTTTTATTAGAGAATGCTTATGTACTTGTTTCGTATCGACAAAAGAACCTAACAAGTTAAACCCAAATGAAATTTACCTTGGTCCGATAAGTCCACGAAAAGAGGGGTGGCGCCGTGTGGTTGCTCGCTTTGTCTCATGCTCGAATGGTGGTTTCAGGCTTGGTAGCCGTGCTAGGACCTGCCGTTAACCGCGTCTAGGCTTCTTGCGTGTTGGGTTTACATATTGCTCGTTGGGAGATTGGGGCCGAGTCCCAGTCCGAACCCGTCCGATATGCATGAACAAGGGAAACATGTCAAACTTTGTTCATAAACCATCTAGTGCATATGGGTGCGAATATGAGGCAGGACATGCATGATTTTCGAAGGGTCACATAGTAAGCTATCATCTCTCCCTAAGAGGTAGAAGTACGGGTCGGTGTGTGAGGTACGAGTTTTTCTAAGACGCCGGGTATGGCATCGACTTTATGCGGAGATCCGACCCAGGCTGGGTTGGTTACTTCAACCATTTTCCTCATACTTTTACAAGGTGGTGTGTGAACCGAGGCAGTGAGGCCATGACGACCGGGGAGTGGTGTTTTGGCCAGTTTTAGATCTAAAGGAAACTGGAATTGTGGCTAGAAAATCCCCACAGACGGCGCCAAATTGTTTTACCAAAAATCTGCTAAGCTAATTTATAAAACAAATGATGGGTAAATTTTAGCCAAACATAATTAACTCTAGATCTAGACAAAGTAACCCACAATAATCACGCAAGATCAAGTTTAATCTTCTTTCTGGTTTATAAATGGATATCAAATATAGAATGATAAGCTTACATCTTTAGAGAAGTGTTCGACGCTTGTAAGAGCAACAAAAACGGAATAATGTTATTGGTACTTATGGGATCTATCTTAGTTGAGTTAGCTGTGGGATCTTTCCTCATTAGTGATTGGAATCTCGGCTCCTAGTCTTGTTAGAGACTTTCTTCTATTCTTCAGCTTCTTCCCTCTTGCTTCTTCATAAATCCTCCCTTTGCTTTGTTCTCTCACCTCCTCTTTTATACTACCCGCATTCTCATTTGTTCAGTGGTCTTTAACCAGCGGGTTCTCCATTGATTCTGCTTTTCCCTCTTTGCCTCTTGGCGGGCTTTTCGTTGTTCACCCTCGTCATTGACTTGATCTTGAGCACGACCGAGATAGTTGGCAGGGTCGTACTCTACAAGCGTGTGCACGACTCAGTCGACTCCCTATTGCTTCCTTTTCACGTCGATCTTGTGGACATATTTTGACCTATACACGCGTGTATGTCACTTGCCATGGACATGGCAAGCAAAACCAATTAAAAAATAACACATGCCAAATCTTAAAAGAAAAAGACGTAATGGCTTCTGGGCCACTTAAACTTGCATCGGATTTTAAAGCCGATACATAAACTTCTGATTTTCCCATTTTAGCACTCCAACTCGATAAAAGTACTTATAATAAACCCCTCCCTCATAGCGTGTATCTCAATTGCCTGACATGACCACGTCAGATACTAAGACCATTTATTGTTTGACTTTTGTAATATCTGGGTCCCATCCTTTTTAAAACCAATTTATCAAATTTTTGATTTTTGTTCACTTTCCTTTCTTCTCCACCATAACTACACCAAAACCTTCCTTTGCCCAGCCACAATTTTCAATAGTAAGGAAGATGATAATTTGCGATGTGAATTGAGAGGTACCCCATTGTACCTGTCGCCGAAGATGGTCACCGGCGGTGAACAGGATACGACGGCAGACGTATGGGCACTTGGGTGTGTGGTGGCTGAGATGGTTACCGGAGTTCCAACTTGGAAATTCTCAGATATTACACAATTGTTAATGACAATTGGAGTTAAAAACCATTTGCCTCAAATCCCAGAGATATCATTAGAAGAAGGAAAAGATTTTTTAGAAAAGTGCTTTGTGAAAGATCCGAGTAAGAGATGGATGACTGAGATGCTTTTAAATCATCCCTTTGTGGCTGATTATGATTATTATGGCACTGTTACATTGAATGAAGAAAATAAGAGTGAAATTCCATTAACATTCCTAAATGTCCATTTGATTTTCCAGATTGGATTTCTGATCAATTATCAATAACAAGTTCAATTACTTGTCTGCCCTCGTCGGAAAATCAAGGAAAGCTTCATTTGAGCGGTGGGTCATGGTACAGGTCAGCGACGAAGAGGCTCCGGGGAGAATGAGATTGGGGGAAGAAAGAAAGTAGGGTGGGGTGAGGGGTTGTAAGGAAGAAGATAACAAAGGGGTTACGGGAGGGATGATTTAGGATTTAGGATTTTTTTTTTGCGTGATTAGCACGCACTTTGACTACGTCAATTGTGCTACTGCTACATAAGCATAGTCGACAATCAGACGTGTTCATTTATAAGTAATCGGTTGAGTTGGAGTGTTAAAATGAGAAAATCAATAGTTCATATATCGACTTTAAAATCCAGTGCAAATTTAGGTGACCGAGAAGCCATTTTGCCAAAGAAAAAAGAGAGAGACATGGCCCTTCTCATTCCTCGTCGTCTTCCCTAACAGAGCCCGCATCTCCTCCACAGTCAATACAAATAGTACATTTATAATATACTCACTGAATAACCAAATAGAGAAAATAGTAAAACTATTGTAGCATCTTCCCATCGAATCAATTTAAACTATGAATTTAGGGGACGATACGGCATTAACATCAGCAACTGCTAGTACAACATCCCAAGCTGCTTCTACAGCAGCAAATGCAATCATTTACTGCCTAATGTTGTCGAAATATTGTAAATCGGTGATTTTTCAAGTGGAACTAAATGTTTGTTGGATTGCCTTTGTAATTTTTGGCTACCATCAATAGAGCTTCAAAGAAGCATTTCCTTTCTTTATTACCTTATGGATAATAGATCTGTTTGTTCCTTCGTCTGACTTTGAGGAATTGTCCGTTGTTGTTATTCATATTTATTCCAAGGAATTTTTTTCCTTCCATTTGGAGCAAGTATTAAACTGATTGAAGAAAGTTATTCTTTCTTCTGATTTTGATGAATTGGCCGGTAAAAAGGGAAAAATGAACGGAAATTCATTTTCCCGGCTAAGTTCCATAGTTCCCGGCAGAAAGATGTTTTGTACTTGGATTTAGAGCTATGTCACGCTCTTAGAAGCTGTGTCATGCACACATTGTGCCAATTGTGTCTAATAGGTACATTTTTGTACAGGTCAAGTGCCCAATGGGTAAAAGGTTTAATATAAGTGTCTAAGTGAAAAAATTAAACAAGTTTTAGAGGTATTTGGCCTTAAAATTATATAATTTTTATACTATATAAATAAGATAATGTAATTTATAAAATTTTAATTTTAAAATATAACCATAGCATATAACTATTACTTTATAGGGAGATTTTGCTAAAAATCACATGTATCTACTTAAATATTAATTGGTTATACGGTCCAATCAGTTTAACCTATACAAACAAAGTACTGTATATTAACATTAATCATTATCCATATTATTTTACAAAATCTGTATATTACATGACTCAAACATACAATATCTTTATACACGGCTAGAGAAACTAGTTAAAACTTAAAACAATAGTGAAGGGTGATTTATGTCTTAAATGAGTTACTGTTAGTTCTATAGGTTCTTTGTGAAGGTAAAAATCAAAATTTCTCTTCTTTATTGTTTTTTTCGTCAAATCAATTCTTCTCTACTGAAAATCAACTAGTGGCGTTGCTTCTGCCCAATAATCTCCTATTTTTTCACATGAGTAGCTCTATTTCTTCTGGTTTCCATTCGAATCTTCTGGAACATAAACTCACAGCACAAGATCCCGTCCGGCCGTCTGATCATCTTCCACTAACGTCAGAACGAAGATCAAAGAAACCCTAGCTTCTTCTTTATTATCTATGGAGAAGCAAGCGTCAAGCTCCCGAGAGTTACAGTGTGTAGGAAGACTCGAAATTGCACGCCCTAAACCTGTCGGCTTTCTATGTGGTTCCATTCCTGTCCCTACAGATAAAGCATTCCATGATTTCAATTCTTCTGCCCTTGTACCCTCCGCTGAAAGGTACGCACGTATCTTCCTTCTGTTTAGCTTCAAATTGTATTTATTTGGTCCTTTTGTTTTTTCCTTTTGCAGTTTAGCATTTAGTTTGTGCTCTTTGATTCCGTTTTATATGATGGTATCTTATTCAACACGATGTAGTCACTTATAATTATATTAGCGATACTGTAAGAAAAAAATTGAAGTAATAGGTGATAAGTTAGTGGATAGAGTTATCCGGTACCTGTGACGGGTGGTAACATGTATTCCTTGAAATTAGTCAAGGTGTGCGCAAACTGGAGAAACTACAGTTATTAAAAAATAAGTTAGTCTGATAGAGAAAGCCCCTAGGGTAGTTCAAGTGGTAAAGGTTGAGGGACTTAGGTCACAGGTTCAGGCCTTGCGCCGTGCAAACTAAGCCTTGTATTTAAGTGGAGAACAGTAGAGGGGCGGGCCCATTATCCCCGAGTTTTGGAGGCTGCCGTCGGTCAAAAGGGTTGGCCCAAGGCCGATTTCTCGGTCATAAAAAGAAGTTAGTCTGATTGGGAAAATATTTGAATACTTTAGTGAGTTTGAGATGTTGAAACTTGTGAAAGTTGTTTAGAAAAGGAATGTTGTCAAACATTTTGAAACATTCTAAAATAGGAGAAATGTCAATAAATTGGAACAAAGAGGGTATAGCATTTTCTACTCTTTCAAGACGAGTGTTCTTACCTCAATTTTTTTTTGTTGCTAAGTTTGTTGTTGGTACATCATTTTCCTTCTTATTAACTATGAAGTAATATCATGATATATGTTTACAAAATGGAGGCACTTGTGGTCTGGTCTTACAGAATCCTGAGGAATTTCATTGAAAGTAAGCCGATTTGGTTACATATAGCCTGTTAAATTTGGGGGTTGAACCATCAGCAACCCCTGGTGGCAATTTACTTGAGCCTTGGGGTTTGCTCCCTTTCAAGGTCTCAAGTTTGAAACCCACTGGGTGCAAACAATTTCTGAGGGCCATTGGACTGGGTAAAACCTGATTTAACCGTGGTGCACTTGCGGGAAACTCCTTGCCGAGGGCCTGTGCACCCCTGGGATTAGTCGGGGGCTCTAAGAGACTCGGACACCCAGGGCTACAAAAAAAAAAAAAAAAAAAAAAAAATTTTTGGGGGTTGGCTTTACTTTTATGGTCCATATTTTTTCCTTATATGACAGTAGATATATGTATATAAGTTTACAAGATGGAGAAACTTTCGGTCCAACATATTATAACTCCAGAGAATTTCATCATAAGTTTATATAATGTTAAAACAAAAGACTGCGTTGCTTAGACTTATACACGCAATATATAAAAAAAGACAAGAAAACACATACATAATCAATGTTTTAAAAGAAAAACTTGGGACTTATTGGTGACTCGTCTCGGGGAGAAATGACCTCTAAAAGTCCCAAAGAGACTATGAGGCGTTAAAATCTCATTTGGCTAATGCCTAAATATGTGGCTTATTTGCTCAATGCATGCTTTACATCCCCGTATGCGCCCCAAGAATGCTCCTAGCACGATTTATGCCTTGGATTGTTGGCTATGCATGTAGCTGTATATTTTAGTTTAATCTATCGAAGTAACTTATATAATATGTTATTGTAATTAAGAATTGGTGACTTAGAATATTATTTGCCTCGATAGTTCACTCAATATTTATGCATATTTGCTTTTGATACTCGGAAATTTTTCAAGCATATTCTTGAAGCTCGATAAGCTTTATATTTTTGTTTGTTTCAAATTTTTTTATTTTTCAAAAATATTGAATTAAAAATTCATCGGGTACGCCCACTATGCCTGGGTACTAATATGCCTTGTCCTTTGATAGGTACACTTTGCTCCTTTGCCTTGTAAAACACTGACCAGATTAAAGCACATTAAATTTGCAATGTCGAATAATACCAGAAAAAATGACTGAATTTTACTATGATAAGGAGTTGTTCATCATTGCTTTTGATAATCATCTCTTTGAATCCAAGCACCCAACCTTTCACTTCCTTTTGTTTCCAAGTTTTCATTTGCAGATGACCAAATATGTCCACATTTTTTTTAAAATTCGTCTGTAGGGAACGAACCCACATTTGAAAATCTTAAGAGGATTGTATTTGTTCAGTGCTATATAAGAAGGGTGGAAATGGACTAAACTCATAACTTATGGTTAGGTTTCCATTAGGCTAGAGTAACGTGCTCCCGTTTTATAAATGTGAAAGACTATTTTTTTGGTGTTGTATAATATAAGAAAGATG
This sequence comes from Nicotiana undulata, assembly GCA_005239495.1. Lineage (NCBI taxonomy): Eukaryota > Viridiplantae > Streptophyta > Magnoliopsida > Solanales > Solanaceae > Nicotiana > Nicotiana undulata. The sequence goes on along the minus strand of ML257806.1, from coordinate 100,717 downwards.
TCATTGGAGCCAAACTTAAGGGACCATATGCGGTCAATCTCATTGACTTTTATTGAATCTCTTAGGGGTCTGTTAGACTGGACCAAAAGTGCCCCCTGTTTTATTTTGACTTGAAGGATTGTTTGTTAAACATTATATAAGTAGGATGGAAATAGAGTAACCCTCTAACTTAAGGGATCATTTGAGTTAAAAGCTCTTCAAAATATGATGTTAACTTTTAGTTGTATTATTTAAAAAGTCTTACGTGTGCCAAGTGCTCCCTGATTAGTGTGGGCATATAGCCTGCACAGCCTTCCCCTTGTATTCATGCTAAGGGTTTTTAACGAGGTAGATCTCACATCTTGAACCCATGATTGACAAGTTACAATAGTCAATAGGAGCAACTCTACTGTTGCACCAGTATCTATTGTTTCTTTTATTTTTTGACAAGGCAGTGTCTATGTTGTTGTATTGTACTTATTATGTAACTCCAGTTCTGTTTGAGAGATTGGCAATGTCGAAGCAGTTTTCTGATATTGAACTTTTCACGTGTTGCGAAGGTTGTGAATGACATTGATGAGATAAACTCGAAGCCTTTGTGGTAGTAGCCAATTGTTTTTGAGCATGTGATGATTTAGGTGTTATTTGAATTTGAATTCCAAGTGTTCTCTGTGTCGAAGAGGGTGTTCGGATTACCTTGGATTGCTTTATTCAGTTCCTTTTTTTGCTAAAAACTTTTAGGGTTAGAGCTCCAAGGTATCGGATGATTCCTATCGAGACTGATCTCAACACTTTGCCACTGCTTTCAAGTATTCCAGAGAAGGTACTCCCATTAATGGCCACCCAATCAAGGACCAGTGCAGGTAGTGACTGTTAGTTCTATTATCTGATTTAGAGGTAACTTTTTCTTTTAGTTTGTGTGGAGTGTTTTAACTGTTAATATGTTTTGTACTGTTAGTAAATTACAGTCGAAGGACTGATCGGATTACTTAAATCTGAGTTCACATAACTTAGGCAAACATCATGAACTGAAGATTATGGTTTAGTTTCTGCAACAAGTTGCAAGTGTGTCACCGTCACTCAAACATTCTTTTTGAACTGTTTGCTCAGAGGTGATGTTATAGGGATTAGAAAGCCGTATACTGACATTAAGAAGTTTTACATACCCCACCATCAAAAGAAGATTTATTTGAAAAGAAAATGAAGAACTCTGGGGAAAGATCAGGAAAATATTTACAGAACTATGGAGTATGTAACCCATCAGAAGCTATTTCTCTCCAGAGTTTGTTGCCGTTAATACACGTATTAAGTTTCAGTGCCAGTTTTTCTCCATTCTTCACCTACAGCTTGAACTCCTTAGGCTTGGAGGCACTGTTGTATTCCTTGAAAATCTATAAAAATAACATGCATACCTTTCAACTTTAGCGATGCTTTGGGTGAAATTAAAATTTGAGCCTCCAAGGTAGGAGTGCCAGGTGGTTAAAGTGCATGTTTGACCGCCTTTATTTTAAATGGGAAGTTTTTGATTTTGAAGTACAACTGTGTTTCAGTGGATAGTTAATTGTCCAAAGTAAAGACTACAAGGGAGCTTAATTGTTGAACCGTAAGAAGAAGGCGGAAAGACTGAAACGTGGGCCCTAGTGTTATAATGGGGTTTGGCAGTAAATGTCTTACCCTAAACAAACTTTAGAAGAGAGGCATTTCACTTCCAATAGACGCTCACTTTGTGATGAAGATGCTGAGAGTATCATTCCTTTGTTCTTCCGCTATAATGTTTCTAGTCAAATCTGATATTTCTTCTTTAATTCCTTGAGCGTCTGAGAGGTTTCTCCTTGCACTTAGCTGGACTTTTTGTTAAGCGGGCATGTCTAAAGCGTCCTACAAAAATTTGGAAGACTATCCCAGCAAGGAAGGAAATGCTAAAATCTTTGATGACATAAGTGTTAATATTCTTAATCTTAAACACAGATGTGTAATGTTTGCTTAAATTTTGGTGCAACATGGCTAAGGTCAATGAGTCTACTGCCATTATAGATTCTCTTAGCTTTCTACCCTCTGTACCGTCACTCTTTTGGATGTACTTTCTCCAACCTTTGCTGGTATCAGTAATATACTTTGTGGATCCCAAGAATTTTTTTTGGGGGTTTGGTTTTCTTTCTGGCCGGGAGAACTAGTCATGTCATTGTATGAAGGCTATGAGGAGCTTAGGTACAGAACCTTCACGGAATATGATTAATAAACTGAAACCCATGGAGCCCGTAGTGATCTAGTTTGAATGAGGTGGCAGCTCCCTTTAAATTGGAACTAGGGAGGGCCTGCTATGAGCTTGGTGATCCCTTTGGAATGGGACGGTGTTCTTGTGTTCAATGTTCTATTTTTCGTTTGTACGCGTAGAGCTGTTCAGTGGCCACACACAAAAATAATTGCAATCGTGGAAAAGTCACATTTGCTTTTGCTCAGATACAAGTGCCCCTTTAACTTTTTGTTATGCTAGTTAGTATTTTTTAATGAGATCATTAGTTTCCTGGTTTTACAGGATGGTGTTTGTCCTTTTGGATAATTTAATGGATATCTAACCAGCAGCTGTCTTTTTCTTTTTTTGTTTAAAATTTTTGATTGTGTGTATGAAAGTCTTAATATGTAATCGTTGTTGTAGTGTGACAGAGGTATTAACTTCTGCTTTACCTTGCAGATTTACTATGGGAGAGTGGCACACACACATCAAATCTAGCAAGGAAAGGTGAAGCTCTTGCTGTATCAGGCGTGGTGGAGTATGGAGACGAGATCGATGTGATTGCCCCAACTGATATTTTGAAGCAAATCTTTAAGATTCCATACTCCAAGGCTCGATTATCAATTGCAGTACATCGTGTTGGCCAGACTCTAGTCTTAAACACGGGGTAATGTGCTCTTCTAACATGCAAGACCTTTTCTGAATTTCAATCCAGTTGTCCCTCTATTAGTTGAAGCTCTGAGTAGTAATTCTTCAGTCATGGCTCTAGCCCAGTTGAATTGTAATATTTTGCTTTTTGACCGTCACTTTCCCGACCCCACTTTGTGGGATTTTACTGGGTAGTTGTTGTTTCTGACCTTTGGGGTGAAATTAGACAAGCATGAATCTCTGTTGAAAATAGAACTTAGAGATGTAAAAGTTTCATAAGAAGTAACTATAAGTTGGGGTTTTCCCTTCTTTTTTTTTTTAAAAATCTTAGAAAATTATTCTTAATATTTAGTCCAATTTTGATGTAATTGATTCTTGGAAGCAAAAGTGGCAATTCTCCTTAGGACAAAGGATGTAACTTTTTATTATTAACAAAAATTGCTGGGAATCAACCGAATTTCCAGGGCCCAATATTAACTTTGTTGATGCATAATCTTTAAACTATTCTGTTATGAAGTTAATTGTGATAGATGGTGTTGTTCAGACAATAGAAATATAGTAAGACATCTTTATAACAACATCCCTATATAACAACACTTCACTATAAAAGCCAAACTTTTCCGGAACCAATTTTTATGTTATGTTATAATATATGTTTTCTATAACAACACTTTGCTATAACATCCAAAAATATTCGGAACTAACGAGGTGGTTGTAGAGAGGTTTGACTTTATCTAGTTTTCTCTTACCTGAAACCCCTGTATCTTGCCACATGAAACATGGTTTGGAACTACATGGACAGTAACGAGTATATATTCATACAGTATAGATGAATGGCCAAGCAACTGATTGAGCTGAGGAAGAGGTAACACTATAGACCAAGCATTCTGCTCATAAAAGCAGATACTGAAGATTAAGAGTGTGGTGTTGAAAGTAATCCATCAGTTAATTATTTGAATTTGCATAAATAGTTTTTTCGTTAAGCTTTCAAATGATAGTTATATGTACAAAGTTAATTGTTTTTAGAAGTTAGGATTCTAAATCTTGTTGATGGTGTATATTCCTTCCAACCAAGAGGTTGTGAGTTCGAGTCACCCCAAGAGCAAGATGGGGAGTCCTTGGAGGGAAGGATGCCAAAGGTCTATTGGAAACAACCTCTCTACCCCAGGGTAGGGGTAAGGTCTGCGTACACACTACCCTCCCCAGACCCCACTAGTGGGATTATACTGGGTTGTTGTTGTTGTTGGTGGTGGTGTATATTCCTTCCATTTCAAATTGAGTATTCGTTGTTCCTTTTAGTTCTTGCCGAATAATGTGTAGTTGCCTAAAATGCGAATTTTGAATTGTGGTATGCTCTAAGAACAATTTGTCTGGACCCGCATCTGCTCTTCCTAATACAACTATATCTATATTATTCCTCAAAAACCAAAGTCAATATATGATCTACATGCGCACTCAACAAGACAAACAGTTCTCGCTAACTCTAAAGGCAAAACCAATACACTCTATTGGAATTCGAAGTGAGTGATATCCAGTAAAATAGATTGAAACAAATTGGGAAAGATGGTGGAAGCTATGTGAAATAAACAATGGATAAAGGCAACAAATAAATATTTTGGTATTCGTAAAAAAAACTTTAAATAGATATAAAGATTTTCGAGGGCCCTTAGGTGAACCTTTTCTTGATGTTGGTGTACAATTTGACTTTTATTATCTCTACTAGTAGAATCTTTTTGTGGTTTTACGAGAATATAGTTTACAAGAGATTCAACTGCAATGCCAAATGCAGGCCTGACATTGAAGAGGGGGAGAAATTGATCAGAAGAAATAATAACCCACCAAAATGTGCAGATCAGTCGTTGTTTCTAAATTTTGCTATGCACTCAGTTCGCATGGAGGCATGTGATTGTCCACCGACCCATACACCATCGAAGGAGCCGCAATTTGAATCGAGAGAAAGTTCACCTGAATCTTTTGATCGCCCAATTCAGGAAAGCACTTCCTATGAGCAAAGTGGAACCTCTACCCAGGAAGAACGATCTAACCCGCGGTGCACATATAACGAGCTCAAAAAGGGTGATTGTTTTTGGGGTAAAAAGAAAAACAGGAAAACTAAGGATCAGGGCGCTGGAAACAAGGTCTCACAAGTAAAAGAAAAGTCGAGGTACTCAGTGCAAGAGTCTGAAAAGTATAGAAGAGCTAGTAATGATGGATTCCGGAGGGTTCTATTTTGGCAATTTCACAATTTCCGTATGCTTCTAGGAAGTGATTTACTCATCTTCAGCAATGACAAATATGTTGCAGTTAGCTTGCACTTGTGGGATGTTTCACGACAGGTACACCGTAACCAACATTCTCACTCTCATATCCTTGTCAACGTGTCTAACTGCCATCTGTACATTTTGACAGGTCACTCCTTTAACATGGCTAGATGCATGGCTAGATAATGTCATGGCTAGTATTCCCGAGTTGGCCATATGTTATCATCAAGACGGTGTTGTTCAGGGCTATGAACTCCTAAAAACAGATGATATATTTCTCCTAAAGGGCATATCTGAGGATGGTACTCCTGCTTTTCATCCAAATGTTGTTCAGCAAAACGGGCTATCGGTATTTAGATTCCTGCAGGAGAACTGCAAGCAAGATCCTGGTGCATATTGGGTATTCTGCTGCCTATTTGTAATACACTGTATTTTAGCTCTTCATTGTTCATTGTCGCGTTAATTGGCATTACATTTATTTCTGTAGCTATACAAAAGTGCGGGCGAAGATGCTATCCAACTCTTTGATCTATCTGTCATACCTCAAAACCGACCTGCCGATGACACTGATGATAGTTCTAGCTCTGTGCCATCTTTAATAAATAGAGGGAGAAGTGATCCCTTACTTTCACTTGGGACGATATTGTACCGGATTGCTCACAGGCTTTCACTTTCAATGGTCTGGGCTTTTACCATGTTAATTAGTAAAACTGCAATACTGCGATACCCTCTGATTAGCTGTTGCTAATACTGCATTTTTTTTAACTGCAGTCTCCTGAAAACAAGTCTAGATGTGCGAGTTTCTTCAGAAAATGTCTTGATTTTTTGGACGAGCCTGATCATCTGGTATGTTGTCTCATAGTATTAGCAAAATATGTCTAGTCTATTTTCATTATCTCTTTGCCTAAACAAGAAAATGCTAAAAGCTGGTGTTATTTTTGAGTCTTGAACTTTGCTACTTGTCCTTAGCAAAAAGGTGCCTCTCTATAGTTTGATGAACCTTTCTGTTTTCCATCATTGCCAAGTACTTTGGAGAAATGACCTGCAATTCTGACTTGATTTTTTACTTGTAATGTGGTTTTAAAGGACAAGAACAGCCACCTGTTGTAAAATGTAAACCATGCAGGAAATAACTCATCTCAGTTTCTCTTCTCTAAGTTCATGAAAGTAAAAAAGAAAGAAAAACTAACTGGAACCTGTGCATATTGTATTATACATATGATGGGTTTGGCAGCTTTCTTTTTCTTCTGCTTTTATAAATAATCAATGTTGAGTGGTCAGTGGAGAGGAAGTTGCTTCCTTGCTTGCTTCCCCCTAGTACTATAGTCTTTTAAATTTAAAGAAATTAGCTTCAAATTGCATATCTGAGCTTCCGTGCTGGCAGCAAAGGTGGTGAAATGCTAGGTTTTTGAGAAACATAGTTTGTTTACAACTCTATCTTTTACTACATTGGGTAAAAGGCACTTCACCAAACATAAGCTCTCTGTCTGTTCTATATTGTAGAGTAGACAACTGATAGCATGAAATTTTGGCAAATAGGTTGTACGTGCATGTGCTCATGAACAATTTGCAAGACTCCTTCTGACGTATGATGAAGAGTTAGATTTATCATCTGAAGCACTTCATAGGGAGTCTGAAGTCACAGGTGCTGATGCTGAAGAAGAACCAGTTGAATCTTTGATTGCAGTTTCGGTATCAGGTGCCCATGATTCCCTTGTTCCTAAAGTTGAAGCAGATAACAATGTTGAAACATTGCCAGCTATTGAATCTGATGATTCTGTGGGGGTAACATCTGATGTGCTTATATCTTCGCCAAGAGAAATTACAGCTCCAATGGGAAGAAATACAGTCAGTCCGGAAGATGCACCAAATAGCAGAAAGAAAAGCTTTGCAGTATGTGATTTATCAAAAATGTCACCTAAGGTTCAAACTGTTGCTGATCCAATCTCCACTAAATTGGCTGCTATACATCATGTTTCTCAAGCTATTAAGTCCCTTAGATGGAAACGTCAAATGCAAAGCAACAAAATGGATCTGCAGAACAGTGGCAAAAAGCAGGATGAACCGTCTTCAGCACCAAGTTTCTCTGTTTGTGCATGTGGGGATGTTGACTGTATTGAAGTTTGTGACATTCGGGAATGGCTTCCAACTTCAAAATTGGATGATAAGTTGTGGAAACTAGTTCTATTGCTTGGAGAATCATACTTGGCTCTTGGACAAGCTTATAAAGAAGATGGACAATTGGGTCAAGCCTTGAAGGTGATAGAGTTGGCATGTCTGGTTTATGGATCAATGCCTCAACATCGGGAAGATTCAAAATTTGTTTCTTCCATGGTCTTGTGTTCATCAACCGAGGTTGAAATTGATGATAAAAGTGAAAAACCTGGCTCCTCACTATGTGATGATTGTTTCACGTATGATCAATTATCTGACGGTTACCTCTTCTGGGCTAAGGCTTGGACACTAGTTGGGGACTTGTATGTTGAATTCCATTTGACAGATGGTGATAAGATTGCAATGCAATCAGAGCAAAAATCTTTATCAAAAGGGTTGAAGATGTCATCTGAAGTTTTGAGGGAGGTTGAAAGGCTCAAGAAGAAGCTTGGACAGTCTATTCAAAACTGCAGCTCATGTTCTTTGTTAAACTGCAGCTGCCAGAGTGATAGGGCCAGCAGTGGCAGCAGTGCTAGCAGTAGTAGTGGAAATTCCCGTTCAAAAAGTTATGGCAGAAAGCAGAATAAAAAATCACATACCAAAGCAAACTCCATTGCCCACTCTGGAAGTTCTATGAAGATTCATCAGAAGGGTGAAAGCAGCACATCCGAGAGTAAGATCCGGATGCATAACACAAATATTACCAGAATGGAAATCTCTGATAAATCGACAGATGTTTCACAGGCAAAAATATCAGGAGCTACCAACTGTTATAATAATGATGGTGTTGTGGGAGTGAAAATTGAAGGAACTTCAGTGCAATCATGTTCGGAAACATCAAAAGAAGAAACTGACCAGAAAATTGGGGGTATATTTAAATACATTAGAGGCACTGTAGTAGGAGATTCTGAGTTCAATCTCTCTGTTGCCTTGAACTGTTATGAAGAAGCCAGAAATGCAATGGTGGGGCATCTTACTAATTCAGCAGACTTACAGTCTTTACTTAAAAAGAAAGGATGGGTATGTAACGAGTTAGGCCGCAAGAGGCTGGAAAGAAAAGAGCTGGATAAAGCTGAAGTTGCTTTTGCTGATGCAATCAATGCATTTAAAGAAGTAGCTGACCACACCAACATTATATTGATAAACTGTAATTTAGGTCATGGAAGGAGAGCACTAGCAGAAGAGATGGTAGCAAAGATTGAAAATCTCAAGGGACATGCAATCCTCCATGATGCATACAGGCAAGTACTCCAGGCTGCCAAGCAGGAATACAGGGAATCCTTGAAATTCTATGGAGCAGCAAAAACAGTCGTAAATAATGTTACTGAAGAATCAGATATGGATTCAAGCAACTTGAGAAATGAAGTATATACTCAGTTTGCTCATACATATCTAAGGCTTGGGATGCTACTGGCCAGAGAAGATACATTAGCCGAGGTTTACGAGAACTGTGTCCTTGAGGATTCTTTCAGCTCCTGTGTTAGTAAACCTAAGAGAGACCGTAGAAAGCATGAGATTTCAGCCAATGATGCCATTAGAGAGGCTTTATCTGTCTATGAGTTGCTGGGTGAGTTACGGAATCAGGAGGCTGCATATGCATACTTTCAGCTGGCTTGCTATCAAAGGGATTGCTGCTTGAAATTTCTGGAGCAAGACCAGGAAAACAGTTCTTCCAAGGGCGGCAATAGCTTTCTTCATAGAGTAAAGCAATATGCTTCTTTGGCGGAGAGGAACTGGCAGAAATCCATGGATTTCTACGGACCAAGGACACACCCTGTGATGTACTTGGCTATTTTGATAGAGCGAGCTGCACTACTACTGAATCTGTCGAATTTTCTTCATTCTAACATGGTATGATTATACATTCTTATGCTTTGTTGAATCTTTTCGAAGTTCGTCTCTTTTTCTTTTTTTAATCTCTAGCTTGATTTTTTCTTTGATCTTGCCATTTGAGGAAAAAAAGCTTGATTTTTTTTTACTATAGATGTTCATTTTTTCCCCAACTATAGCAGCGGTTTTTTCTGTGCTTTATAGAATCTTTTCACTCTTCATCTTCTATTGTTTCCAGTGTTGGTTAATTAATTAATTTTTTGAGCTTACACTTGATTTTCTTGACTATACGGTGCATTCTTTTCCAACAGTGGTTTGTCTAGCTTTCTTAAACCTATTGAACCTGACCTAAAGTTGTAATACTTGTATACTTTTTTATAAGGGATGAAAAGGTGGATGATGTCCCAATTTAAGTTTTGATAAGAACATGTGCTAGCTAGAATCCTTTTTTAAGCTTTTGTTAGGATGGGGAAAAAATGTTTTTGTTAGGATGCTATGCCAAAATATTTTCAAGTACATTTAAGCAGATATTTCTGTCATGATTGTCTGAACTCTTAAAAATATAATTTTCAAGTTTTATTGCTTTGTTTTATGGTACTTTGGCGAAATAATATATCCTTTAAACTGTAAATGACTGATTAAGTACTACTGTAACAGCTTCTGGAGTCTGCTCTGACTTGTATGCTTGAAGCTCGCCATGTATCTGGAAACACATCACTGAGGAATGACAATCTTGAGATTTGTGATAAATATTGGAGCCAGCTGCAGATGCTGTTGAAGAAGATGTTGTCAGTCTCACTCTCTCCAACAACGAATAGATCTTCAGCCAACTCTCACCACAGTGCCTCAAATAAGTCTGCTGATGCCGGTAAGCTGAGAGAGCTTTACAAGATGTCTCTGAAGTACACAGACTTCAATCAACTGCAAGCCATGCATGATTTGTGGATATCTTCAGGGGCGGATTTATAGCCCAATGTATTGGGCATGTGAACCCATGGTCTCTCCGCCAAATTAGGTATTTTGTGTACATATTTTTCAGAATTGATTTAATATTAACTTATTGGCACCCATGCTCGCTCTGTAAAGACTAAATGATGCACTTTGTTGGATGTTGAGTTATTTACCTAGAGAAGTAGGGATCAATTCCCACTTAATACTTTTATTTTTTCTCTTTTTTAGTGGTGCACCCATGTTATAAAAATCCTAGATTCGCCTCTGGATATCTTAATGTACATGTTCTCTATAGTTTCAGATCGCTTGAGACTGGATTGAATCTTCCACTTTCTTAATATCCGAGCATTAACAAGATATTCAATTTGTGATGACAATATGTTGAAACTATTGGAGGTTGTACATGTACTGAGTGGTTTATAATTAATAGTTGAATTTACCTGGGAATGTAGGAATTTACGTGGGAGTGTCCATATAGTTATAGATTACTGTATTATGGTTCTTTCATCTCATGTTCTCTTTTCGAGTGTCATTTTCTTGTATGTTCTTGTTTTATTTGTGTGCTTATTCATAGGGAACGAAAGAAGTACCTTTGGTTTATGGATCGTTAACGCATGACCAATAATGCATCATTCATTTGACCTGAAGAATGATAAATCGGTTTTACATGCCAATTTCCAAGCCAATATGATAACTGTCATGTAAGACAAATGCCTACTTGCAGAAAACCCATGTAAGACAAATGATGAGTATGTACAATAGATAAATGCACATATTGATTCTAGTCAGAATGAAACTATTTAACCGAGAGTCAAACATTGATGTTTGCATCGAAAATTTGAAAAGCTTGTTTTTTTTTTAATTTAAAAAAAAAATCAACCTTTACTGCAAGAATTGTTTTTTCAACACACTGAGAAAGTTTTTTTTCTTTCATTTTTACTAGGCACTAAACCTTTTTGATACGACACTATAAACTTTTTGATACGAATTTTAGTTATTATTTTCTTATCCGTATCGACACTATAAGCTTTTTGATACGAATTTAATTTGAATCGGAATTAAAACATTAATTCTATTAACAAAATTACCCCGCAAATTACGACAGAACTTGTGGGCCTTTTATTTAATGAGATGTCACATTTTTATTGGGCCGCGTGGCATTTTGGGTCAGACAACACTTATGGGTTTAATACCCGCCCCATAAACCGAACTTGCCCGAATTCTTTTATATTCCGGGTTAAAATAACCTTTTGGCTTCTTCTTCCTCCCTGTTTCATCCTTTCCTTGCTTTTATGGTCTACCCCTTTTCCTTACTGATAACTTTTCTTCTCCGCCACTTCCAAGATACTCTGAACAAATTGTAGTACAAAAGATGAGGGCATAAGGTATCGAAACTATAAATTTAATTTGATACTTGAAGAGCTTTGAGTTAAACAAATAGACATATGGACCAAATTGATGAGGTGATTTGTGTCTAAAAAATCAATCAGATGTCGTTCTACATCGAAAATGATCATCTAAGATCACAAAATACCACATATATACACCAACCTTAACATCAAATTTTCCTCTTTCCCCTTCCTCTACTTCAAAAGAAAGACAAACAAGAAGAAGAAGAAAACCATCACAGTAAATGGTTCAAACTTCAAAGCATAAAATCTGAAACTTAAAGTTATATATTAATAAAATAAATCAAGAACATCAAACCACATAAGACAAGAAGAACCACTTTACAATCAAACAGCACACTAAATACAAAAAAAGATTGAAAAATCGTAATTGATTCTCACCAAAGTAGAGCTAGCCATATTCGGCCTATACTTCCAGCCATGTCCGCTTCTTCTTGGCTTTATCAAAATCCTAATAATAATAATGATAAATTCATAACAAATTTGCTTAACAGATGACTTTTTCCCGTGATCAGGTAAAAGAAGATTGTTTAATATAATTTTGACCCCGATAAAAAAACCTAGGATCGGATATTGTTAGTAAGTCGAGTTCGACCCATGTACCTGATCCAAAGTAAGACCAATATGTTGTTTCAGAGCTAAATTGTCACGTGACCTAGTGAAAAAGGGGCCTTTGCATCAATACCCGCTTTTTGTGTCACGTTTTAACTTGTGCCCGCTTTGCAAAAAAATTTGCAAGTGTACCCGCTTTTTCGTATAACTTCAACATATGAGGCTGAAGTAGCAAAGGCAATCACGCAAAATTTTAGCATTCTAGTAGACGGGCCTGAAGCAACTTGCGAACTTCAGCTCTAGAGCTGAAGTTTTTGTTTTTGTATCTGGCGAGTTTTTGTTTTGTAACTGACGAACTTCAGCTCTAGAGCTGAAGTTAAGAGCTGAAGTTTTTGTTTTTGTAACTGGCGAACTTTAGCTCTAGAGCTGAAGTTTTTGTTGTTGTGTAGTTGTTTTGTAATTAGCGAACTTCAGCTCTAGAGCTGAAGTTTTTGTTTTTGTAACTGGCGAACTTTAGCTCTAGAGCTGAAGTTTTTGTTGTTGTGTAGTTGTTTTGTAATTAGCGAACTTCAGCTCTAGAGCTGAAGTTTTTGTTTTGTAACTAGAGCTGAAGTTTTTGTTTTTGTAACTGGCGAACTTTAGCTCTAGAGCTGAAGTTTTTGTTGTTGTGTAGTTGTTTTGTAATTAGCGAACTTCAGCTCTAGAGCTGAAGTTTTTGTTTTGTAACTAGAGCTGAAGTTTTTGTTTTTGTAACTGGCAAACTTCAGCTCTAGAGCTCCCGTGCTGAAGTTATTTAAAAGTGGGTACAAGTTAATTTTTTTTTTAAAAATGGGTATAATTTAAATGGGGGCGACCAAATAGGGCGCCCTGTGCAATTTTTACAGTGAAAAATTGCCATGCCACTAAATAGAAGGCCCACGGGTTCTGCAGTTAGTTGTGGGGGTAATTTTGTTAATAAAATTAACGTCGTGTGCTTTTTTGGACGAATAGGTAGACAGAGAACATATGTAAAATATTTAATAAACGATAGGAATAGTTTAGACCCTTTTCTAATTAGCAATTTAAAAATACATGTTCTTTATTGAACCGTTAGAGTTATTATCTCATATGTAAATAGTAAATGTGTAATTATTTTATCTAAGTCAACCTGGTGACATAATAAAATTTTCTTCTCAACGTTTTCAAATTTTTAAGTCCAAATATTTAAATTCGCAATGGAAATGAATACCTAAAATACTCAATTTTCTTATTTAAACAAATTATTTTGTTTTCTTATAAATATATTTTAGAGATTATAAAAAATTATAATATTTTTAATCAAACCAGACTTACCTTTAATAAAATAAGAATTGGCTAGAGACATATATGGATACTAAACATCAACCGAATACTGATGAAAGAACAAATTTTACTTCTGAATTTTAACATGTATTCCATATTTGACTCCTTCTAATTTATCAACGATAAGCAATTAAATTTCAGTCACACACTCTTGCTTACATAAAAAGGCAACTTTCGAATGCATCGGGACGTAGAATCTAGATGCATGCTTATAAGTTCGGATAGAGGAGAAGTTCACTCCAGGACGAAAAAAGAATAAATTAATTTAAATATACTTTATGGATTCTACTCTTACAATAACGATTTATATTAATTAGGTTAAATTTTTAGTTGAGTATATTGATGAGATGATTAAGATTGTCTACGTAGCTTCTTCCTTTATTGAGTTAGCTAAATGTGATCAACAATTATTAATACTTGTAAGTAATACTTAACTCAAGCATATTTTTAATATAATAACTATATGATCTTTTAAAATCTTGTATTTATAGAGATCGGTACACGCGCAACGCGCGTACCAGAAGACTAAATTATATTAAAAGCACGAATACCCTCAGCGAAATGTTATTCGCCCTTTTTACCCCTTAAATATAGAGTTCACACTAAATAAAATCGTCATTATAATTAATTTCATAATAGATAAATAATTATTTAATTAATTTTCTAATATGTAGGATTATTCATTTAATTATTCTCCTAATATTTATTATTTAGACTTTTCAATTCCTTTTAGTTCGAAGTCCTGCATTAATCAGTTTGTACTACATTTAGGTTTAGGAGGGTTTTTTTGTTAATAAATTTTGATAAATGTACTATTAAATTTTAAGCACTTCCAATTCACACAAGAAACGTTTTAGAATTAATGTGAAATACATTGAGTTGGTTAGGGTATATGTAACGAACCGGTCTGTCGTTACGTAAAACCTGCATTATAATTGTTGTTATTGACTGGTTATACTATAATTGATGTATTAGAGTTGGTAGGCTTGAAATCGAATGGTGGTAGTGAGAGTTCAGTCATTTAGTCTTTAAAAATAGCCCTAAAATGGGAAAAGTCAACTAAGAGTTGACTTATTGGCAAACGACCTCGAAATGCGGATTTTATAACTCGAATAGATTCGTTAGAAGATTTGGGACTTGGAAGTGTGTCCGGAATAATTTTTTGATGCCCGGTGTAGAATTAGGCTTGAATTGGCAAAAGTTAGTTTTTGACGATTTTCGGTCGGCAGTGGAAAATAGGCTATCGGGGTCGGAATGAAATTCCGACAGTTGAAACAGGTTCGTAATGTCATTTTGGATGTGTCTGCAAAATATCAGGTCAATCAGAGTTATTTTGGATAGTTTCGGCATCATTGGTGGATTCTAGAAATATCAAAGTTCTTAGGCTTGAATCCGATGTAAATTTGGTGTTTTGATGTTAATTTTAGTGTTTTGAGAGTACAACTAAGTTTGAATGATCATATGTGATGTGTTGGTATAGTTGGTTGGGGTCCCCAGGGGCTCGGGATTGATTTCGGATGATTAACGGAAAGTTCGGAGTTGGAAATTGCAGCAAAAAGCTGCTGGTGTGGAATCATAGTGATTTCCGCACTTGCGGAAGATTGACCGCAGGTGCGGGCCCGCAAGAGCTGACAAGGCACCGCAAGTGCGGGGAAGTTCGCAGGTGCGGTTAGTGGGACTGTAAGTGCGGTCCCACAGGTGCGAAAAATGGGCCGCAGGTGCGGAACCCCTGGGCAGAAAGTATAAATTAAAACCCTCCGCGACCATTAAACCTTTTAACACCATTTTTGAACGGACAGAGAGCTCTTGAGGCGATTTTTGAAGAGGAAAATCAGTGTTCTTCATAGAGGTAAGTATTTTGATCATTAAAACTCAATTATAGGTGATTATAGAACATAATCTCAGTATTAAATTCATGGAAATCAGTAGAAAAAGGTGGGTTTAGGGCTGAAGATTATGAGACCTTTAGGGTCGATTTGAGGGGTCAAACGGACTTCGATTTTAGCGTTCTTTATATGTACTGACTCGTGAGAGGGCGAAGAACATTTTGGTACAAAAATTTCTGAGTTTTGGGACGCGGGCCTAGGGGTCGGATTTTTACCGATTTCGCATTTTTGAGCTAAATTTGATATTTTTCGATTGGAATTTATTCCTTGAGCATAATTTGATGATAAAAATCTGAACTTGGTAGATTTGGAGCATCCGGAATTTGATTAGAAAGGCAAACGCATTGTGAAGTAATTTCGGGCTGGTTTGAGGTAAGTAATGTCTTTAAATCCCGTTCTGAGGGTATGAAACCCCGGACTATGCACCATTTCACGGGTTTTGAAATGATAAGGTTGAAATTTTGGAGATATATTCCTTACTTAGGCGACTATTGAGTTGCGAAACGGCTTTTTAAAACTTATTTCCAATAGTACTATATATACTTGATATGATTTGGGCTGTAAGCCATGTTTGGGGCCTAGTGCCGACTTGTTTACCCCTTGGGGGTTGTGTTTACTATATTTTCCTCACTGATATTTTATGATTTTACACTCAGTCTTTTCCTGTGAAATTATTTTGACACTCAGAGTATTTTGATACTATTTCTTGAAAATAAAATATTATTTTGGGTCGAGAATCCGGTATGTTTAAGGCCTAAGGGCAAACTGAGAGTGTCTGACTGAGTGAGGCTTTCAGGACTACCTTATATGAGGGAGGCTTTCGGGCCTATTTTGTGAGGAGGCTTTCAGGCCTTATATGAGGGAGGCTTTCAGGCCTATATTGTGAGGAGGCTTTCAGGCCTTATATGAGGGAGGCTTTCAGGCCTATATTATGAGGAGGCTTTTAGGCCTTATGTTGTTATAGCGCTTGGGCTGTAGGAGCCCCTCCGGAGTCTGTACACACACCCAGTGAGCGCAGGTACCTATTGAGTAATGATTGATACTGAATGATGATTTTTTCCTACGAAGCTATTACTGAGTGATTGAGAGAATGCCTGAGGGGCAACTGTTACGAGAAATGATTTTTGGCCCGAGGGGCAGATTTATGATGATTTTACTAAGTTTTCGAACTATGATTTACTTCGTTTTCAAACTGGTTTTACTGAGGATTTTACTGAGATATACTGATATTACACTTGTTCCAAAGGATTTCAGGAAACTTATTTCGAACTTATGTAATTGATGAATACTACATGGTGACTTGGTGTTTTACTGGTTTGGTGAAATTGTGTATATGTACTGTGTGTTCTATGATTCTCAGACTGTGATTTATTTTCATCACTATTGAGTTGGCGTACTCATAAAGACTCCATGTGCCTATGTGCACAGATTCAGATGACGGTCTGGAGCAGTAGTTGTCTCAGTTCGTTAGCAGCTGTTACGGGATTTCGAGGTAGCTGTCCAGCATCCACAACTTCTCCACTTCCCTTCCTTATTTAGTTCTAGCACTTGATTCAGAGACATATATTATAGTTTTAGCAGAGTTAGATTTATTTATTCTTAGATGCTCATGACTATTGACTCCAGTTCTTGGAAGGTTTTGTTTAGACTATTAGTGGGACGCTAAGACTAAATTACACTATTATATGCTTGGTTGCATGCTTATTATTAAATTGTGAACTCTTATAATTGAACAAATGCGTAGTAAAGTGATGGTTGGCTAGCCTAGTTCCACGATAGGCACCATCACGGCCTGTTAGGATTTGGGGTCGTGACAAGTTGGTATCATAGCTCTAGGTTACATAGGACTCAACGGTCATGAGCAGGTTTAGTAGAGTCTTGTGGATCGGTACGAAGACGTCTGTACTTATCTTCGAGAGGCTGCATAACTTTTAAGAAACATCTCTATTTCTCTTGAACTCTTTCGTGCCAATCTATTGTTTCTTGAAATCTAAACTTACATTGTTTCATTCTCTCACAGATGGTGAGGACACGCAATACCGATCAGGGTAACCAGGCACCAGCCAGACCCATAAGGGGTCGGGCCCGTGGTAGAGGTAGGGGACCAGTCCGCGCAGCAGCCGGGACAGTACCCCAGGATCCCCCTATCGTTCAGGATCAGGTTCCCGCTGATGGTGCTCCAGCGGGACAGGCTCAGGCACCGACAATGCCTATTGTTATTCTGGGTCTTCACGAGACCCTGGCTCAAATATTGACGGTGTGTTCCAGTTTAGCTCAGGCAGTTGCTATGTCCACTACTGCCACTGCAGCTTAGGCCGGGGGAGGCAATCAGACTCCGGTTACCCGGACACCTGAGCAGGTTGTACAAGGTATTCAGACACTGGGGGTAGACCCAGCTCAGCCGGTTGTCCCAGTTCAAGATTTTGTAGTTCCAGTACAACGGAGAGGTTCAACAGACTTAAGCCTCCGACTTTCAGTGGCACAGAGGGCGAGGATGCCCAAGGTTTTCTTGATAAATGCCAGAGAATACTACGTACTGCGGGTATTTTGGAAACCAGTGGGGTCTCGTTTGCTACATTTCAGTTTGCTGGTGTTGCTTTTACTTGGTGGGAGTCATTCGTGAGGCGTAGGCCGGTTGGTTCAACACCACTCACTTGGCAGCAGTTCTCCACGATCTTTTTGGAGAAGTATGTTCCTCAGTCCCACAGAGAGGAGCAGTGCAGGCAGTTTGAGCAGTTGCGTCAGGGAGAGTTGTCAGTTACTCAGTACGAGGTGAGGTTTTTTGAGTTGGCCAGACATGCTTCTGAGATTGTCCCTACTGACAGGGAGTGGATTAGGAGGTTTGTAGATGGTCTTACTTATCAGCTTCAGATCATTATGACTAGAGAGAGAGTGTCTGGAGCTACATTTGAGCAGGTTGTTGACATTGCTCGGGATATTGAGTTGGTTCGCAAGCAGGATCGTGAGGAGAGAGAGGTCAAGAGGCCTCGGGGAGCAGGTAACTTCAGTGGTGCCCCTTCTAGAGGGCAGTTTTAGCACAATAGAGGTCGTCCATTTATACCTCCACAGCCAATTCGCCCAGCTTATAGTGGTGTATCTTCGGGGCAGGGTCCTCGCAATTCTCATCAGGGACGTTCATCTTTTAGTGCCCCCCAGCTCAGAGCTCCGCCCGAGCATCATCTTATCAGGGCTCTTCTATGCATGTTTCGTCTGGTGGTCATCAGGGTGACAGAGGTTCTCGTCAGTTTTCATCTCCGGCTTCAGGTGGTTGTTATGAGTGTGGAGAGTTCGGACATGGGTAGAGGTAGTGTCCCCGTCGTTCTAGTAGTTCTTCCAACCAGAGGGTCCAGCCCTCGACTTCAGCCCCAGTCACTTCACCACCTCCCAGACTGCTAGGGGTGGTGGTCAGGCAGCTAGAGGCCATCCTAGAGGGGGAGGTCGAGCAGGTGGAGGCCAACCGCGTATTTATGCACTTCCGGCTAGGCCTGATGCTATGGCATACGATGCAGTGATTACAGGTACTATTTCAGTTTGTCACAGTGATGCTTTGGCTTTATTTGACCCTGGTTCCACGCACTATTATGTCTCATCCTATTTTGCTCATTTTCTGAATATGCCCCGTGAGTCTCTAGTTACTTCTGTTCATGTTTCAACTCCGCTGGGTGATACTATTATTGTGGACCGTGTGTACCAGTCGTGTCTTATATCTATTGGGGGTATGGAGACCCGAGTGGACTTGATGTTACTCAGTATGGTCGATTTTGATGTGATTCTGGGCATGGATTGGTTATCCCCATGTCATGATATTCTTGATTGTCACGCTAAGACCGTTACCTTAGCTATGCCCGGATTTCCGAAAGTTGAGTGGAGAGGATTTATAGAGCATGTGCCTAGCAGAGTGATTTCTTATTTGAAAGCCCAACGTATGGTTGAGAAAGGGTGTGAGTCTTATCTTGCTTTTGTAAGGGATGTTAGTAGTGAGACCCCATCTGTTGATTCTGTTCCCGTAGTCCGTGATTTTTCGGATGTATTTCCCGTAGACCTGCCAGGCATGCAACATGACAAGGATATTGATTTTGGTATTGACTTGGTGCTAGATACCCAGCCTATCTCTATTCCACCTTACCGCATGTCACTGGCAGAGTTGAAAGAATTAAAGGAGCAACTTTAGGAACTCTTAGATAAGGGGTTCATTCGGCCTAGTGTGTCGCCTTGGGGTGCGCCGGTGTTGTTTGTGAAAAAGAAGGATGGTTCGATGTGCATGTGTATTGATTACAGTCAACTGAATAAGGTTACAGTAAAGAATCGGTATCCTTTGCCTCGTATTGATGACTTATTTGATCAGCTTCAATGAGCTAAGGTGTTCTCCAAGATTGACTTAAGGTATGGGTATCATCAGCTGAAGATTCGGGATTCTGATATTCCGAAGACTTCTTTCAGGACCAGATACGGTCATTATGAATTCCTGGTTATGTCATTTGGGCTGAACAATGCCCCAACCGCGTTCATGCAATTGATGAACAACGTATTTCAGTCTTACCTTGATTCATTCGTCATTGTGTTCATTGATGACATCCTGGTTTATTCCCGCTGCCAGGAAGCGCATGCTCAGCACTTGAGAATTATGTTACAGAGATTGAGGAAGGAGAAGCTTTATGCAAAATCCTCCAAGTGTGAGTTTTGGCTTGGTTCAATAGCTTTGTTGGGACACATGGTGTCTAGTGAAGCTATTCAGGTTGATCCGAAGAACATTGAGGCGGTGCAGAGTTGTCCCAGAGCGTCTTCAGCCACAGATATTCGGAGTTTCCTCGGTTTGGTGGGTTACTATCGTCGCTTTGTAGAAGGATTCTTTTCTATTGCTTCACCTCTGACCAGATTGACACAGAAGGGTGTTCTATTCAGATGGTCCGATGAATGTGAGGAGAGCTTTCAGAAGCTCAAGTCATCATTGACTACATCTCCGGTGTTGGTTCTGCCTACTGGTTCGGGTTCTTATACGGTCTATTGTGATGCTTCTAGAGTTGGCTTGGGAGCGGTATTGATGCAGGACGGTAGGGTGATTGCCTACGCGTCTAGACAGTTGAAGGTGCACGAGAAGAATTACCCAGTGCACGATCTTGAGTTAGCTGCTATTGTTCATGCCTTAAAGATTTGGCGGCATTATTTGTATGGAGTTCAGTGTGAGATTTTCACCGATCATCGTAGCTTGCAGTATCTACTAAGGCAGAAAGACTTGAATTTGCGACAAAGGAGATGGTTGGAGCTTCTCAAGGACTATGACTTGACTATTTTGTATCATCCGGGGAAGTCCAATGTGGTGGCCGATGCCTTGAGTCGCAGAGCCGAGAGTTTGGGGAGTCTAGTTTACCTTTCAGCAGCAGAGCGACCGTTAGCCCTTGAAGTTCAGGCTTTAGCGGTTCAGTTAGTGAGATTGAATTTGTCAGATCCTCCACGGGTGGTAGCTAGCATGGCTTCCAGTCTTCTTTATTTGACCATATTAAGGCACGACAGTATGATGACCGGCACTTGTTAGTGCTTCAAGATAGAGTTCATCGAGGTGATGCCAAAGATGTGACTATTGGTGATGATGGAGTTATGAGGATGCAAGGCCGTATTTGCGTGGACAATGTAGATGGTATTCGAGAGTTGATACTAGCAGAGGCTCATAGCTCGCGGTATTCTATCCATCCGGGTGCCGCGAAGATGTATCAGGATCTGAGACAGCAATATTGGTGGAGGCGGATGAAGAGAGATATTGTTGAGTATGTAGCACGGTGTCTCAACTTCCAGCAGGTCAAGTATGAGCACCAGAGACCAGGTGGTTTGCTTCAGAGGTTAGATATTCCAATGTGGAAATGGGAGAGAATTACTATGGACTTTGTAGTTGGGCTTCCACGGACTTCGAAGGGTTTTGATGCTATTTGGGTTATTGTGGATAGATTGACCAAGTCCGCGCATTTCATTCCTGTCAGTACTACTTATACTTCAGAGCGGTTGGCTGGTATTTACATTAAGGAGATTGTCCGGTTGCATAGAGTTCCAGATTCTATTATTTATGACAGAGGTACTCAGTTCATATCTCAGTTTTGGAGGGACGTACAGAAAGGTATGGGTACTTATGCAGAGTTGAGCACTGAATTTCATCCTCAGACAGACGGGCAGTCGGAATGGACTATTCAGATATTAGAGGATATGTTACGGGCTTGTGTGATTGATTTTGGTGGTTCATGGGATCAGTTTCTGTCATTAGCGGAGTTTGCATATAATAACAGCTATCAGTCTAGTATTCAGATGGCCCCGTATGAGGCTTTATATGGTAGGAGGTGTAGATCTCCGGTTGGTTGGTTCGAGCCTGGTGAGGCTAAGTTATTGGGCACAGATTTGATTCAGGATGCGTTGGAGAAGGTGAAGTTGATTCAGGAGCGACTTCGCACGGCGCAGTCTCAACAGAAGAGTTATGCAGACCGGAAGGTCCGGAATGTGTCATTTATAGAAGGTGATAAGGTACTGCTGAAGGTGTCACCCATGAAGGGTGTTATGAGGTTCGGAAAGAGAGGAAAGCTGAGTCCACGGTTTATTGGTCCTTTTGAGGTGCTTCAGAAGGTTGGAAAGGTGGCTTACAGACTTGCCTTGTCACCCAGCTTATCGAGCGTTCATCTGGTATTTCATGTGTCGATGCTCAGGAAGTATGTTGGTGACCCGTCTCATGTGTTAGACTTAACACAGTTCAGCTCGAGGGTGATATGTCATATGAGGTGGAACCAATTTTGGCTCGTGAGGTCAGAAAGTTGAGATCTAAGGAGATAGCATTAGTGAAGGTGCGGTGGAGAGGTCAACCAGTGGAGGAGTCTACTTGGGAGACCGAGCGGGAGATGCAGAGCAAATATCCTCACTTGTTTGAGACTCCAGGTATGTTTCTAGACCCGTTCGAGGACGAACGTTTGTTTAAGAGGGGGAGAATGTAATGAACCGTTCTGTCGTTACGTAAAACCTGCATTATAATTGTTGTTATTGACTTGTTATAGACTGTTTATACTATAATTGATGTATTATAGTTTGTAGGCTTTAAATCGAATGGTGGTAGTGAGAGTTCAGTCATTTAGTCTTTAAAAATAGCCTTAAAATGGGAAAAGTCAACTAAGAGTTGACTTATTGGCAAACGACCTCGAAATGCAGATTTTACAACTCGAATAGATTCGTTAGGAGATTTGGGACTTGGGAGTGTGTCCGGAATAATTTTGTGATGCCCAGTGTAGAATTAGGCTTGAATTGGCAAAAGTTAGTTTTTGGCGATTTTCGGTCGGCAGTGAAAAATAGGCTATCGGGGTCGGAATGAAATTTCGACAGTTGAAACAGGTTCGTAATGTCATTTTGGATGTGTCTGCAAAATTTCAGGTCAATCGGAGTTGTTTTGGATAGTTTCGGCATCATTGGTGGATTCTAGAAATATCAAAGTTCCTAGGCTTGAATCCGATGTAAATTTGGCGTTTTGATGTTAATTTTAGTGTTTTGAGAGTGCAACTAAGTTTGAATGATCATATGTGATGTGTTGGTATAGTTGATTGGGGTCCCCAGGGGCTCGGGATTGATTTCGGATGGTTAACGGAAAGTTCAGAGTTGGAAATTGCAGCAAAAAGTTGCTGGTGTGGAATCACAGTGATTTCCGCACCTGCGGAAGATTGACCGCAGGTGCGGGCCCGCAGGAGCGGACAAGGCACCGCAAGTGCGGGGAAGTTCACAGGTGCGGTTAGTGGGACTGTAGGTGCGGTCCCGCAGGTGCGAAAAATGGGCCGCAGGTGCGGAACCCCTGGGCAGAAAGTATATATTAAAACCCTTCGCGACCATTAAACCTTTTAACACCATTTTTGAACGGACAGAGAGCTCTTGAGGCGATTTTTGAAGAGGAAAATCAGTGTTCTTCATAGAGGTAAGTATTTTGATCATTAAAACTCAATTATAGGTGATTATAGAACATAATCTCAGTATTAAATTCATGGAAATCAGTAGAAAAATGTGGGTTTAGGGCTGGAGATTATTAGACCTTTAGGAGTCGATTTGAGGGGTCAAACGGACTCCGATTTTAGCGTTCTTTATATGTACGGACTTGTGAGAGGGCGAAGAACATTTTGGTATAAAACTTTTTGAGTTTAGGGACACGGTCCTGGGGGTCGGGTTTTGACCGATTTCGGATTTTTGAGCTAAATTTGATATTTTTCGATTGGAATTTATTCCTTGAGCATAATTTGATGATAAAAATCTGAACTTGGTAGATTTGGATCATCCGGAAGTTGATTCGAAAGGGAAACGCATTGCGAAGTAATTTCGGGCTAGTTTGAGGTAAGTAATGTCTTTAAATCCCGTATTGAGGGTATGAAACCCAGACTATGCACCCTTTCACGGGTTTTGAAATATAACGGTTGAAACTTTGGAGATATATTCCTTACTTAGGCGACTATTGAGTTGCGAAAAGGCTTTTTAAAGCTTATTTCCAATAGTACTATATATACTTGATATGATTTGGGCTCTAAGCCATGTTTGGGGCCTAGTGCCGACTTGTTTACCCCTTGGAGATTGTGTTTACTATATTTTCCTCACTGATATGTTATGATTTTACACCCAGTCTTTTCCTGTGAAATTGTTTTGACACTTAGAGTATTTTGATACTATTTCTTGAAAATGAAACATTGTTTTGGGTCGAGAACCCGATATGTTTAAGGCCTAAGGGCAAACTGAGAGTGTCTGACTGAGTGAGGCTTTCAGGACTATATTGTGAGGAGGCTTTCAGGCCTTATATGAGGGAAGCTTTCAGGCCTATATTGTGAGGAGGCTTTCAGGCCTTATATGAGGGAGGCTTTCAGGCCTATATTGTGAGGAGGCTTTCAGGCCTTATACGAGGGAGGCTTTCAGGCCTATATTGTGAGGAGGCTTTCAGGCCTTATGTTGTTATATCGCTTGGGTTGTAGGAGCCCCTCCGGAGTCTGTACACACCCCCAATGAGCGCAGGTACCTATTGAGTGATGATTGATACTGAATGATGATTTTTGGCCGCGGGGCTGTTACTGAGTGATTGAGAGAATGCCTGAGGGGCAACTGTTACGAGAAATGATTTTTGGCCCGAGGGGCAGATTTATGATGATTTTACTAAGTTTTCGAACTATGATTTACTTCGTTTTCAAACTGGTTTTACTGAGAATTTTACTGAGATATACTGATATTACACTTGTTCCAAAGGATTTCAGGAAACTGATTTCGAACTTATGTAATTGATGAATACTACATGGTGACTTGGTGTGAAATTGTGTATCTGTACTGTGTGTTCTATAATTCTCAGACTGTGATTTATTTTCATTACTACTGAGTTGGCGTACTCATAAAGACTCCCTGTGCCTCTGTGCACAGATTCAGGTGACGGTCTGGAGCAGTAGCGGTCTCAGTTCGTTAGCAGCTGTTACGAGATTTCGAGGTAGCTGTCCAGCGTCCACAACTTCTCCACTTTCCGTCCTTATTTAGTTCTAGCACTTGATTCAGAGACATATATTATAGTTTTAGCAGAGTTAGATTTATTTATTCTTAGATGCTCATGACTATTGACTCCAGTTCTTGGGAGGTTTTGTTTAGACTATTATTGGGACGCTAAGACTAAATTACACTATTCTATGCTTGGTTGCATGCTTATTATTAAATTGTGAACTCTTATAATTGAACAAATGCGTAGTAAAGTGATGGTTGGCTAGCCTAGTTCCATGATAGGCACCATCACGGTCTGTTAGGATTTGGAGTCGTGACAATATAGTTGGACGGTAAGGAAGAGAGAATAAAAAAGAAGGGAAACTAAAGGCAACAAGGCACAATAAGAATTTTCCGTTATGAGTATTCTATTTGAAACTGCAATAAGAATTTTACCTTATTAAAATTTTCCTTCATACTTGCAGTCTTATTTTCAATCCACAGCTTCTTGGGTTCTGCCTTCATTAAGTGTAGGGAATATTTGTCCTTAAGATTGAACACTGTTGAGCTGATTTGGTCATCATTAATTAGCTCAACCAAAACATTCATATGATGCCTCTTAGACAATCTAAAGTAAAAAGTTTATGACCAAAAGGCATGCACATGTTAAGTTAAACAACCAATTTTACCTTACAATCAAAACACTCATACAACTAACGTCTTTGTACAAAAATATCAATACATTTTTATGAATACTTAAGAGAGGAACCTAACAATTGCAGGAAAGTTAAATAGAATAATTATTATTATGCCTTTATTATTAATTATCACATGTATTTTTTTTTTAACCCTACAAGAAAGAAGATATCCAGATAATTTCAGAATATAGAGGCAAAACTTGAAGTCACAACAACACATGTGAGATATGTGGGGGCAGTATTTATCTCTTTATTGAGCCAGCTCAATCGGATTAATATTTTTATTCGATATTTATTTTATAACATATATTATTTAATAACATTTAAATAATACTTAAAGTTGCATACTTAATGGTATAGGTTACACATACAACAATTTATTATTACTTTTACATATTTTTTCTATGCGATAATACATCATGGCGAAGCTACATGTTATAAAAGGTAGTCAACTGGTCACCCTTTGTCGGAAAATTACACTATGTATATAAGTAAAATATTAAATTTTAGAACTATATAACATATATTGAACACTCTTTCTCGAAGAATATTTTTTACTTCTTTCAAATTTGAACGCCCTTACATAAATTTTTGACTTAGCTACTGATAAACATGCGACACATATACTAAAGCTAGTTAACTCAAAATGTAAATAATCACCTAGGTAGAACTTGCCAAGCAAAATTTAATTTACACTTTTTAAGAAATTGGTAACACCCCCCCAGAATAAATCAACATGCCGTGTATGGACAGAGACAATCTAGTCCGTTAATCCCAAGAAAGAAAAGTACTCTCATATAAACAAGAAAAGAAATCTAAAATCGTTGTAAGGATTCTGAAACTTAGTCATTAAGGATAAAAACGTCTCAAATTCCCAATTTATCCAAGAATATCCCTTGTGCTCTATAAATAGTAATTGGAAGTGATGCAGAAAGATCAAATATTTTCTTCAATTCTATTGCTTTCCTTGTTGATTGCAGCTATAGTAACAATGGCAGATTCACAGCCCTCCATTGAAGCCAAAGTTCATATAGTGTACACTGAGAAACCTGAAGATCTAGAAGCTGAGGAATATCATATCAAAACCCTAGCTTCTGTTCTTGGCAGGTTTGAATTATTTTCCAATTCTGTTCTTTTTCCTTTTTTGAATTTTAATTCAGAAATATAGGTTTGTGGGTTTGGTTGGATTGATCTTGTTTCTTATAAATAATTAGGTTAAAAAATTGAATTTTTCTCATATGTGGTTAGATATTGTCGTTGTATTTATCTTAAAGATCCAATTTATTTTCTTTGGGTGTGTTTGATGTGTCCTAGATTTTTTTTTTTTTTTTTTTTTTTTTTTTGTGAATTATTTTTCTAGTGTTTTGTTAGAAAATAAGGGACAGTTTTATTTCTATGCTTGTTTCAACCAACACATGGATAATATTATCCACCTTTAATGCTGAAAAATACCTTAATGCTATTGTCTTACCGCATCCTTCAGCTTGTAGGACTAACTAAACACTTAAAGATTGTTAGAGAATTGATTTCATTTGTAAAAGAAAATATTTGCCAAGGATATATTTTCCTCCTTTAACAATTGCCTATAATGGTTGCATACTTGGCATTTTCTTAAGGGAATGGGGACGAGGAGGCAAGTGATTGGCCTATTTCAAAAGTTATAAGAGTAGTCTGATTCTAAAGGATTTGTTAGATTTTTAAAGTAAAAATTGTTGTAGCTCTAGAAATGAAAATATTTTATGTAATGTATACTCGAACTTCAAGAACGTTTAGTGGTGCGTACCAATTTCGTGTTTGCAAGTGAATTTGGATAATTAGAAACAAGTCAGATTGACTTTTGTGATCTTAATTTGAATAAAGTATGAAACTTCTTGAAGTAATATTTCCAATTTTCAACCAATCGTGTATTTGTAGTAATGAAAGAATGATGGGGTTGAAGATCATTTGGGTTTCCTTTGGTGGAGGAAAAAGGGCATTGAAAACGCTAACTATCAATTATCAGTTATATGTAATTATCAGTATTACTGTGTGGTATATGCATAATTTTGGAGTAAAGGTCCTGATATTTTGTGTGTGCTTATGGAAATCAAAAAGTGAGGACGCTGCAAAAGAGGCATTGATATACAGTTACAAGCATGCAGCTAGTGGATTCTCAGCAAAGCTGACTGCTGAGCAGGTTTCTGAGCTCTCAAGTAAGCTTTTACTTTCTCTCTCTTTCAACGTCATTGATTCCTATTTTGGTATATGGTTGATCTGTATCTCTTGCTTAGATGAGTAATTAGTATGGAAATTTATATATGACAGCTTTGTGAAGGGGAGCCTTGGCGTAACTAGTAAAGCTTCTTGCAGAAATGCAGGGTAAGGCTGCGTACAATAGACCCTTGTGGTCCGGCCCTTTCCCGTACCCGCGCATAGCGGGAGCTTAGTGCACCGGGCTGCCCTTTAGCCATAATGCTTGTATATTGAAGTATTGACATTCACGTTGAGGGCTGAACATAATATTTTCGTTCTATTGAAGTCTTTCACATTTTGTAACAATAACATTTCTATCTTTCTTGCTTAATCTCAATTTAAGGTTCAAAATATGATTTCCATTTTATCATTAATAGTCTAACCATCAAAAGATAGAGTAAGCATCGTTTGTCTCGACTTTGTAGAATGGTTTGGGTCTTTCTTTCTTTTTCGTGCTTAGGGAGAGGGGTAGGGGTTGTTCTCGGATAGGTTTAGTGGTTTTATATGGAGCATAATGTTTAGTTCTTGACCAAGATGGTCCACTATTAACAATGGGGCTTTAAACTTTACATGAAAAAGTATGATAGGGATCGTTCACTATTGATATAGGACTTTCAACTTTACATGAAAAGGATGAGAGGAATGGTTCACTATTGATGCGACTTTCAACTTTACGTTTTAAAGGATGCAAGTAAGGAAGGCAGATGTATAATTATTGGAACTCTTTTGGAAGGAAATGCCCAGAGACATAGGATTACTTCTCAATTTTTTTATTAGTTCCATTTATCTATATAAAAAAATTCAAGCTCCAAGACATAGAGCGACCTTACTCCTGGTGATCTATACCATCTAGTTCATCACAGGGGCAAGTCCGAGGTTATACTGGGCTATATTCTGGTGTCATTCTTGAAGGCTAAATACATTGCAGTTCGCATGGTTCACTGATGTAGCTGGTGCTTGATATTCAGCAACCATGGCTAAAACTGTTGAATTTATAGTTTTCTTTTCGTTAGGGCCTGAATGCCAGGTCCTACCTGATCACAGTATGCACTGCGGACGTCTTCTCCTATGTATCTCTATATCACATCGATTCATTTGTAGGAATTACATCCTTGGGGTACACCAAAATGTCTTGCAATTGACATATAACTCTTTAGGTTTTGGAATTGTTTTCCAGGATGTCTAAAATGACCTGAGTGCCTCATTTTTGTATCTTCTTTACTCTTGTTTTTGAAGTCAAGGATAGTACTAACATCGAGACAAATCGGGATCCCTACTATTTGGTAACTGTGTATATTTTGGTTTCTGTTTACTCAAGTTTAATTATGTAACCCAACAATGCATCAATTTTTGCATGTTCTCTGCTGAAAATTATGTTCATATGATTTTCAGCATTGTTTCTTTTGGGGGCTTTTATGCTCTCAGATTAGCCTAACTAAGATGTGATCTTTTGCAGAGCAACCTGGAGTGCTACAAGTTGTTCCAAGCCAAACAGTTCAGTTACACACCGGGCGTGTGTGAAATGCAACTCTTGTGACCTCTTCTCCAACAAGTTTACATAGACTTCTTATCTATGCTTGTTTTTATGGTGTTTTGAGCTAAAAAGTAAATTACTTGTACCATGTATGGGAAAGAGTATCCCTAATGTAAATGTGCTACTTAATGTCGTAATACTTGTTTTAATTATATGAAAATAAATGGTGCTGCCCTTTTCCTTATGTCTAAAATTTAGATAGATGGAAGTCACGCCGCATGGTAATGCTTTCTCTGAGTTGAGGTCTTTCGGAAACAACATCTCTACCTTTACAACATGGAGGTAAGGTTTGCGTACACGCTGTTCTCCTAGATTCCACTTTTGTGGGACTATTCTGGGATCGTTATTGTTGTTGTTGGAAGTCACGTCGAATTAGTAGTTATGTCCCATAAACCGAGATTAAGTTATATGTTTTCCTTATAACAACAACATACCTAGTATAATCCCACATAATATGTTTTCAATACAGGTGAGCGAAAAACTTTCACCTTCACGCTTCTGTATCTGAGTTAAAACTATAGATGGGGAAATCTTTTACTTTGTTTTTCTCCAATCCTTCACATGATGATATTTCAAAAATTTCCACAAAGAGGAAAGTAAACAGAATTTTTACAATCATCGATGTTTCGTTGATGTATACCATTTTGATGCTCTAAACAAAATTACTTTGTATCAACAGTATACGCGATTCAGTTGACGTCTTCATTTCTAAATTCTAACCGGTAGATAATAGGTTCGAATCAACATATATTGAGAGAAATAAGTGGGGAACACTATGAATAAAATTACTAGGTGAAGAATGGAGGTTGACGGATAAATTTTTATCACCTAAAAGATATTTATGGGTAATTCTTCACAATAAGTGAGATTAGTCATCGTAAAACAAGAGTTTAAAATACATTATATAACAAATGCAGGATAGTATAGTAGACACTTGTACTTATACCATTTTGACATTCCGGTTCCTCTACTTTGCGAAGTTTCATCTTAGCATTTGTACATGTCTAAACAGAGTATTTTAAACACCTCTTTGTACGTGTTTCTCAATTGCTTGGCAGGAATGACACATCAGATCCACATCACTTGCCATGTCATTTTTTATCTTTGTCAATTAAAAATTCCATTTGAAAAACTAAAATAAAAGCTTTCCGGTTTCACGTTCTCTCCCCCATTTTTGGGTCCTTCAAACCATGCTTCAGTCAACCCACCGGAAACAATAACTCATCTACACATTTTCTCCAAATTCAAACGGACAACATTTACAAGATTTTAATTGACACTCACACAAAAATTTACTATCACTCCACCGCGGCAACTTTCACCCGTCTAAACCCATTTTTGGACCCACTAGTGACACCACTTCTTGCGCCCGACGAGAAAATAGTAGCCATAGAAGATAATCATCAAGCCCAAAATTTTGAAATGATTCTGTCGCCAGAAAAGATACCCAATAAGCTTCGTATTTAAGAAATATTGAAACTCAAACAAAATTTATTAATTTATTTATTTTAATATTCTTTTTTGGAGAATATTAATGGAAGAAAAGTTGATTTTGAAGCTTTAATCACCGGAAAAATGGCGGAACCATAGAAAGGGGAAAAGGGAAAGGGGAAAGGGGAAGAAGATGGTTGGAGAAGAATTGACGGAAGAAGGGACGTGCAAAGGAGAAAATCTTATGGAAGAGAGGAACAAAAAAAAAGAGAAGGGGCAAGGGGAACCAGAAGAGGGGAGTTCTGTAATAGTTTTCCTTTTTTTTTGGTTGTCTTTTCTTATTTCCATTGAAGTAAAATCATTAATTCAACCCTTCGTGGTTGCGCAGTTGGATTGGAGGGCGGTTATCCATACGAATGATCTGGGTCGATTTTCTGATTTTCTGCTCAATGCCTTGTGGGTTAAGCCTGTCGCATTGGGCTTGCCTAATGCGGTTTACATCCCCTGTGGTTTGCAGGCTGTGGCAGAGGTTGTAGCGGCTGTGGGTTTCCCTTCTTACAAAAAAAAATCACCAATTCAGTGAATTCACGTACCGTATAAATCACGCGCTTTGTCCAACTCAACATATAATCTGTTAGTTGCTATGTTTTAGGGCTGAATTTAGCTGTGAATAGTTGCAGTTACTTTGACTGTAGTTACTTAATTTGAATCTGCAGTTTTTACTTTTCCCAGTATCTTTGTTAGTTTTTTTTTAAAGTAGATCATGTGCTGATATTCAAGACTATGATGTTAGTAGTTAAAACTTTTCTTATAAATTGTAACTTAGATTACAATGAAAAGTATCATTGTTCTGTATCAGTCTTATGCTCTCTCTTTCCAGATTTCTTCTCTGTTCTTCATTGCTTTAATATTCTGCTCTTTCATTAATCACAAACATTCACTTGTTTTCTGGTTTGTTGATTAAAGTTAACAACAATTGGTATCAGAGCTTTTTTTTCTTGAGGGGCCTGTGTGAGTGCAAGCAGATTCTGTGGACGCCATGGACGGAGAAACAAGTTTTTCTTCAATTGCACCACCAACGTTTGATGGAGAAAGTTATTAGATCTGGGCAGTTAGAATGAAGACCTATTTGGAAGCGTTGGATGTTTGGGAGCCTGTTGAAGTTGATTACGAGATTGCTCCCTTGCCAAACAATCCCATGATGACTCAGATCAAAAATTACAAGGAGAGGAAAACCAAAAAGTCAAAGGCAAAGGCATGCTTGTTTGTTGCAGTTTCATCCACCATCTTTACTCGTATCATGTCTCTGAAGTCAGCAAAAGAGGTACGTGATTATCTTAAAACTGAATATGAATGAGATGAAAAAGTCCAAGGAATACAAGTGCTGAATTTGGTGCGTGAATTTGAGTTGCAAAGGATGAAAGACAGTGATATCATAAATGAGTATTCTGGCGGACTTCTTAACATAGCAAATCGTGTCATATTGTTGGGTTCCACTTTAAACGATTCAAGGATCGTTGAGAAAATCCTTGTAACGGTTCCTGAAAGATTTGAGGCTACCATTACAACCTTAGAAAATACTAAGGACTTGTCCAAAATTACACTAGCAGAGCTCTTGAGTGCTTTTCAAGCACAATAGCAACGACTTGTTATGAGACAAGAATGAGTTGTTGAAGGAGCCTTACCAGCAAAGCATCAAGACAATAGAAGAAACCAGAAGAAGCAGAACAAAAAGATCCAAGGAGCAAACAATGAGAACGTTGGACACATCAACAAAATCAAGACTGGAAGCAAGAAGACAAACTTTCCGCCTTGTCAACATTGTGGTAAGAAAGGTCAGCCTCCTTTCAAATGTTTGAGGAGACCTGATGCGAAGTGCAGCAAGTGCAATCAGCAGGGCCATGAAGCTGTAATTTACAAAAGCAAAATTCAGCAACATGAAGCAGAAGCTCAAGTTGTTGAACAAGAAGAAAACGATCAACTCTTTGTTGCAACTTGTTTCACAAGTCGCGATTCAAGTGAACGTTGGTTAATCGATAATGGTTGCACTAACCACATGACGTATGATAAGGTGTTGTTCAAAGAGTTAAGGAGCACTAAGACAAAGAAAGTTAGAATTGGAAATGGTGAGTATGTTCCTGCTAAAGGCAAGGGCACTATTGCCATTGCAAGTTGTTCAGGAACTAAGTTTATCCCAGATGTTCTCTATGTCCCAGATATTGATAAAATTTTGCTTAGTGTTTGTCAATTAATGGAGAAAGGATACGGACTTCACTTCGTAAACAAATCATGTGTGATAGAAGATCCATCAGGACATAAAATATTCAAGGTCAAAATGGTGGGCAAGAGTTTCTCACTAAATCTGTTGGAGGAGGAGCAAACTGCTTTTCAAGTCAAAGGAAATGTCACGGAAGTTTGGCATAAGAGGCTCGGACACTATCATCATGAGGGGCTGTTGCAGATGAAATCTAAAAGGATGGAAAATGATCTTCCAGAGTTCGATGATCCCATTTCAAACTGCAGAGCATGTCAGTTTGGAAAGCAAAATAGGAAATCCTTTCCTAAGTCAACCTGGAGAGCCACTCACAAGCTACAACTGATCCATACAGATGTATCTGGTCCTCAAAGAACTTCGTCGTTAGCAGGTAGTCGATATTATATTGCTTTCATTGATGACTTTACAAGAATGTGCTGGATTTATTTCTTGAAATTCAAATCAGAAGTAGCTAGAGTGTTTTGGAAGTTCCAGAAAATAGTGGAAAACCAAAGTGGCTGCAAAATTCAAGTTCTAAGGTCAGATAATGGAAAAGAATACACCTCAGAAGAATTCAATTTGTTTTGTGAGGAATCTGGAATTGAACACCAGTTTACTGATCCCTATACTCTGCAACAAAATGGAGTTAGTGAAAGAAGAAACAAATATATCCTAGAGATGACAAGATGCATGTTACATGAGAAGAATCTACCCAAGCAGTTTTGGGCAGAAGCAACTCAAACGACTGTTTTTTTTACAAAACAAGCTTCCCACAAGAGCATTGAATAATTAAACACCCTTCGAAGCATGGTATGATTATAAACCATCTGTGAATTTTCCTAGAGTATTTGGATGTTTGTGCTTCATTCACGTTCCACAGATCAAGAGGGATAAATTAGATAAAAGAGCACTTCCAGACATCTTTATTGGCTATAGTTCTGTTGCAAAAGCTTATAAAGTGTTTCAGCCACAAACGGGAAAGATTACTGTAAGTAGAGATGTGCACTTTATGGAAGATGAAGGGTAGAACTGGGGCGATGCAAACAAGAAGGATCCGACTTCAAAGTTTAGATACATTAGATCAAAGTATCACAAGAGATGGGCAAAATGATTTGGTGGATGAAATTCTTGTTCGGGGCACACAATTACTTTATGATGTTTATCAGAGAAGTGACATTGCAATTTGTGAACCTGCTGATTATGAATAAGCCAAGAAGGATGAAGATTGGAGTGCTTCAATGAAGGAGGAGTTGCTCATGATTGAAAAGAACAAAACATGGGAGTTAGTTGATCGACCTCAAAACAGAAAGGTAATTGGAGTCAAATGGGTGTACATAACTAAGCTTAATGTTGATGGCTCAATCAACAAGCATAAAGCTAGGCTCGTGGTCAAAGGATATGCTCAAATATTCGGTGTGGACTACTCATATACCTTCTCACCAGTAGCGAGACTTGACACTATTAGGCTCTTACTCGTTGTTGCAGCACAAAAGAAATGGAAAGTATACCAGTTAGATGTCAAATCAGCATTCCTGAATGTTTTTTTGCAGGAGGAGATCTATCTAGAACAATCAGAAGGCTATGTGAAAGAAGGAGAAGAATATAAAGTATATCTTCTTAAAAAGGCACTATATGGATTGAAACAAGCTCTAAGAGCTTGGTACAGTAGAATTGATGACCATTTACTCAGTTTAGGATTTGAAAAAAAGCTTATCTGAATCCACTTTGTATGTCAAATATAGTGAAAATGATACTCTAATTATTTCACTTTATGTTGACGATCTTCTGGTTACAGGAAGTAGTGTATATCAAATTGAAGATTTCAAACAAGAAATGATGAAAGTGTTTGAAATGACAGATCTTGGGTTTATGTCTTACTTCCTCGGCATGGAGATTAAACAAGATCGGGGTGAAGTGTTCATTTGTCAGAGAAAATATGCAAAAGAGATACTAAAAAAGTTTTTCATGGAAGACTGCAAGGAGATGAGCACACCAATGAATCAAAAAGAAAAATTGAGCAAAGAAGATGGAACACAGAAAGTGGATGAGTCATATTTCAGAAGTTTGGTTGGGTGTCTGATGTATCTGACAGCAACAAGGCCTGACATCCTCAATGCTGTAAGTATTCTATCTCGCTTCATGCATTGTGCAAGTGAAGTGCATTTAAAGGAAGCAAAAAGGGTGATCAGATATGTCAAAGGAATGACTGATTTTGGAATCAAGTTTAAAAGTTCTGAACAACTCAAACTAACTGGTTTTTCCGATAATGATTGGGGTGCTTCAGTTGACGACATGAATAGCACTTCTGGATAATGTTTCACTATTGGTTCAGATGTCTTTTCATGGAGTTCCAAAAGGCAGGATACAGTAGCTCAATCGACAGCAAAAGCAGAATTTGTGGCAGCAACAGCTGCGGTGAATCAAGCATTATGGTTAAGGAAAATATTGGAAGATCTTCATCTTGAGCAGAAAGAAGAAACTGAGATATTTGTTGACAATCAGGCTGCAATAGCTATTTCTCATAATCAAGTTTTTCATGGAAAGACGAAACACTTTAATATCAAGCTGTTTTTCTTGAGAGAAGTCCAGAAGAATGGGGAGGTGACTCCCATTTATTGAAAATCAGATGATCAGTTAGCTGATGCTTTTACCAAACTATTGTCAGTTCACAAGTTTGAGTCTTTGAGATCGAAACTTGGTGTCTGCAAATCCTAAAGCAAGGAGGAGTGTTAGTTGCTATGTTTTAGGATTGCAGTTTAGCTGTTAATAGTTGCAGTTACTTTGATTGTAGTTACTTAGTTTGAATCTGCAGTTATTACTTTTCCCAGTATCTTTGTTAGTTTTTTATAAAGTAGATCATGTGCTGATATTCAGGACCATGAAGTTAGTAGTTAAGTTTTTTCTTATAAATTGTAAGTTAGATTACAATGAAAAGTATCTTTGTTCTGTATCAGTCTTATGCTCTCTCTTTCCAGATTTCTTCTTTGTTCTTCATTCCTTTAATATTATGCTCTTTCATTAATCACAAACATTCACTTGTTTTCTGGTTTGTTGATTAAAGTTAACAACATAATCAATCAATGACCAAGGGCGTTTAAAATACTATGTTTGGACAAGTACAAGTGCTTAGGTGAAACTTGGCAAAATAAAGGAATCGAAATGTCAAAGCGGTATAAGTACAAGGATCTATCGGTCAATTCTTCCAAATTTGTTTCCCGTAGCAAATAAGTGAAATTAAGAAAAATAGTCTTAAAATAGAAAAGAAATATATATATAATTGATTGATGTTGGACGTGTCTCCCTTCCATTTCCAAATCCCACTAAACTTTGTCATTGCAACATCACCAAGTCAACTTACACCACATTTCCCGCCAGGAAACGCTGACCATAGATCAAGAAAACTGTTAATCCCCCCAAATAACAATCTAACATATGCAAAAGAAAAACAGAAACTGAGAATTTTCCTCAGTATCTCCAAAATCAAGAAACAACAACCATTTCTCCAAGGTAAAAAAAAACAAAATTGTTGTAAGAAAACAATGGCACAAGCTGCAGCAAAGAAGAGACCTCCTATAGCTTCATCAGCAAAGCCATCTCCTAATGTCCTCCCTTACCAAACACCAAGATTAAGAGAACATTACACTCTTGGCAAAAAATTAGGCCAAGGCCAATTTGGTACAACTTATCAATGCACAGAAAAGGCAACTGGCCTTCAATATGCATGCAAATCAATCCCAAAAAGGAAACTTTTATGCAGGGAAGATTATGAGGATGTTTGGAGAGAAATTCAAATAATGCATCATTTGTCTGAGCACCCTAATGTGGTGAGGATCAAAGGAACATATGAGGACAATCTTTTTGTTCATATTGTTATGGAATTATGTAAAGGGGGTGAGCTTTTTGATAGGATTGTTCAAAAGGGTCATTATAGTGAAAGAAAAGCTGCACAATTGATGAAGACAATTGTTAAGGTTGTTGAGGCTTGTCATTCTCTTGGTGTTATGCATAGAGATCTTAAGCCTGAAAATTTCCTCTTTGATAGTTCTGATGAAGATGCTACCCTTAAGGCTACCGATTTCGGCTTGTCCATTTTCTATAAGCCTGGTTTGTTTCTTTGGATCACTCTTCTTTTACCTTTATTTTCCTTTTTCTATTATTCATAGTTTTATTGTAGATCCAAATGGATTTTGTCTTGTCTTGAATGAATTTGGTTTCTACTAATTGATGGAATTATTATTCGATTGCTATCTTTGCGTCGGTTTTCTTAATATTTTGTGTTCGTTTTATTCTCAGATTGCTATTACTACCTATTGTTTAATTGCTTTCTTTCCCTCAATTTTCTTAATATCTTGAGTTGTTATTCTCTTGTTTTCTTCGGCCGTGGGTCTATCGGAAACAGCCTCTCTGCCTTTCCAGGATAGGGGTAAGGCCGCATACATCCCACCCTCCCCAAACCTCACTTGTGGTAATACACTAGGTTTGTTATTGTTGTTGTTGATTGATGGAATTATTAGGAGAATTTTTCCATTTTGATTTTTCAGCTTTCATTGTAGTCATATCTTTTATCTAGAAATGGTTTTGGCATTATAGTCCATTTTGATTTTCTTCAACTTTTCTATCACCTTTCTATAGGATGTAACAGAACTCAAATTCAAGGTACTGTTTCTGTTTCACATTATTAAGATCAAATTACCCATAAGCTGCCTGCCCTTTCTCTGCAATTCAATGATCATATTGAATTTTATCGTCGCCGTGCTTATTATATTCTGTCTTTTAACATGTTAAAAATTATTTAGTTCAACAGCTTTTCTGGAAACTAATAAGCATGCCACCTTTTGCGAGTTCGAAGAGAGTATACAATTTCCGTAGACATCAAAATTAGGCATTACAAATGGACCAAAAACACATTATTTCATTATTGTAAGGCTGCGTACAATAGACCCTTGTGGTCCGGCCCTTCCCCGGACCCCGCGCATAGCGGGAGCTTTAGTGCACCGGGCTGCCCTATAACAGTTCAATCTCTACCATGTAATGTCACATTAACTACTTGATCTTAAAAGTCACTGACTAGTCATTTTGACTCTCTATAGCAGTCCGGTGCACTAAGCTCCTGCTATGTGCGGGGTGTGGGGAAGGGTCGGACTACAAGGGCTCCCTTGTACACAACCTTACCCAACATTTCTGCAAGAGGCTGTTTCCACGGCTCGAACCCGTGACCTCCTGGTCACATGGCAGCAACTATACATTTACTCATTAAAGAGATAATATCCAGTAATATTAATATGATATTTGACAAACACTGGAAAGAACTCTTATCGCCGTAGACTATTTGCCTTCTTTCCTCATCTAATCTTGTTTTGCAGGGCATTATATATCTGATGTTGTTGGAAGTCCTTATTATGTTGCTCCTGAAGTGTTGCATAAATATTATGGACCTGAGATAGATGTATGGAGTGCTGGTGTCATCTTATACATCTTATTATCTGGGGTTCCTCCTTTTTGGGCTGGTAAATTTACAACGTTGATCTTCTTTACTTTACTAGGAATGACGATCAAGATCAATTACTCAATCTATTTCGTTTCCTTATTTCTTGTTTTCCTTCACTTTCTGGACTTGCAGAGACAGACAATGGTATCTTCAAGCAGATTTTGAAAGGAAAGATAGACTTTGAATCTGAACCTTGGCCTCATATATCTGATAGTGCAAAAGACTTGGTTAAAAAGATGCTCAACAGAGATCCTAAAGCGCGAATAACTGCACATGAGGTCCTATGTAAGTCACATTTGCTTTATTGGTAATATTACCTGAAGTAGTAGCAGATAGTTTCATTATCAATTCTTGTTTTTCTTTTGTCAAGGTCATCCGTGGCTTGTGGACGATATGGCTGCTCCAGACAAACCTTTGGGATCTGCAGTTTTGACTCGCCTAAAGCAGTTTTATGACATGAACAAACTCAAGAAAATGGCTTTACGAGTATGTACTTCCTTTATATAACAATCTCTTGCTCTTTTTCCAGTTAACACCGTTCAGATACTTGACATACGTAAATTCTTAACTAGGATCACAAGTATAACAGTCTGAAATTGATGTTGGAGATATACTAGATCTCTTCACTATGTTATAGCTGTATGATAAACCTTCAAAGCATGAAATTTGCTCATTGCCCGTTGTTCGAGTATCAAGTATATATCACCATTGGGGACTAAAAACATAATATTGGGTTGTTGAAAAATTCTTGCGATATTATTTTTATGCAATGCATATCACTATTTTGTAATTTATTGAACAGTTTTTCTAGAACTTCCCTTCTACAGTTCAGCTGGAAATTTACTTGAGATGAGCTAAGTCTTGGAGCAGGATCACAGTAGACCACTATCATATTACTACTTTTATATTGCATCCTTAGAGAAGAACCCTAAGGCTAAGATTTTGTACAAGAAACATATCTAGAACCCTATTCCTTTTCTGGGGTCTTTGAAAAATGAATCCAAGCGATTCAGCGTGAAGAATCTGTTATACAAGAAAAATGGAGAGGGTAGAACAAGGTAAAAGATTTATCGAAAGCTAAATGTTCACATACCACTTAGGATAGTCTTCCAAGGAGGTTTTTGTAGGAGTTAAAAATAATTTTTGGATTCCAATAGGTATTCCTGAGAAATTGGTCTTTGGCGGACTGTTACCAAGATATTTTAAGAAAAATCTTGAGTACCTTCAAGTAGTCAAATATAACTATTTTTCTCCAACAGATGAAGTGCAAAAGTATTGTTAGCAACTTGTAAAAACTGAAGTCCAGGTCCTTCTTTGAATACCTCGAAATCTTATTATTCAGCATGTCGATTATGATGGTTTCGAATGCATTACTCTATGTTACTGAGATCCTTATTTTGTATCTCAATTTCCCAAATATGCATCTTAGATAGATTTCTGACAATTGAAACACTCTGTACAAACAGGTCATAGCAGAAAGGCTTTCAGAGGAAGAAATAGGAGGCTTAAAGCAGTTATTCAAAATGATTGACACAGATAACAGCGGGTCAATCACATATGAGGAACTGAAAGACGGCTTGAAAAGAGTAGGATCTGACCTTGTGGAGTCTGAAATCAAGGCCTTGATGAACGCGGTACTTTCCATTTTAATTTGTTTCAGAATCTCCGAAGATTTGCAAAATGCACTTAATTGAGTTATACCATACAATACCATTTGGTAATAGATTGTGCATCAGATAAAAGCATAGGCATTTGCCATTTTGTTACTGTTTCTTGATCCTACCTGATTGTTGGATTAGTTTCCTGACCTTACTTGATACAGTGATTCTAGAGAGCGAGTAGGAAAATTAATCCCACGATTTAGTCTCTCCAAATAAGTAGCAAAATGACATAGTGCGATATGTTTTTGCAGGCTGACATTGACAACAGTGGCACAATTGACTATGGTGAATTCATTGCCGCGACACTGCATTTGAATAAGATGGAGAGAGAGGAGAATCTGCTTGCTGCATTCTCCTACTTTGACAAAGATGGCAGTGGTTATATCACAACTGATGAGCTTCAACAGGCTTGCATAGATTTTGGCCTTGGTGATGTTAAATTGGATGACATAATTAAAGAGATCGACATAGATAATGTAAGAAGAAAAACTAACTTGTCCGATATAGCTTTTCAGTATTTTATTTATTTACTTTTTTGATCTGATTTCTGAGAACAACCAAGGTAATATGAATTTCTGTTTTGCAGGATGGACGTATAGATTATGGAGAATTTGCGACAATGATGAAGAAGGGAAATACAGGATTTGCAGCCAGAACTATGAGAGGCAATTTGAATTTTAACTTGGCAGATGCTTTTGTAGCAAATGACAGTGACAAAAATCAATAGAAGGTTTCTACTACTGTTATCTTCCGTTTAGCTAACAACTTGTTCTATCAAAAACCAATCCAACTTGTCTATAAATTCGAAAAAAGAAAAATATATCTCATTCA
Organism: Nicotiana undulata; assembly: GCA_005239495.1. Taxonomy (NCBI): domain Eukaryota; kingdom Viridiplantae; phylum Streptophyta; class Magnoliopsida; order Solanales; family Solanaceae; genus Nicotiana; species Nicotiana undulata. The sequence goes on along the minus strand of ML257806.1, from coordinate 59,897 downwards.
AAATTTCAGACTGGACTTCTGATATATGCATCTTTTCCTTTAACTCTTTGCCTTAGATATCATGTTAAACATTAAGTTTAGTATTCGCCTCTCTGATCCTAGCGTGATCCTTTACCAGACCAAGCTGATAGAAAAACGTTGGACCAATCGAGGATCTAGGGAGATCGTGAGGCTTTCAATCGAACCAGGGAAGAGTCAACTAGAGCTGCATTTGCCTGAGACAATGTTGGACTGTAACCAAGAGAGATTGGTGCATGGTGCTCTATTGTTTGACATGGTAGATAGGTTTAGTTCTATAGTAGCAAAATTATTGTTGTTGTTGCTTTATCTTATATTATTAGAGGGCTTCTCCTCTAGTTCATAAATTTTGATCACTCTTGTGTGTACTTGAGGAGTGTTGTAAAACCTTCTTTATGTCTATATTAATTTGGTGTTACTAGAAATTGAATAACACTTTTTTATATATTTTTTTTTGGTTTCCCACCCGGTGTCTGGTATCCACATTGGGGCCCGACTAAATCCGGATTCACGCCGGGAAGTTTCGCATTGGGGGTAAAGCGCTCCCTAACAAAGGGAACTTCATATCCAGAGACTCGAACCCTAGACCTCTGGTAACACTTGTTTATCATTTTGTCATATATTAAAACACTAAATTCAGTGTAAATCTTCTTTCCCTTATGTCTTTAGTTCGTTTCCAATTGTACAAGCTTGATTTATCATAACAAATGACATCAATTCTTTTTGGTTCCCTAACAATGAGTTTTTTTTTCTTAAGGTACGTAGTTCCAATTATATAAGTACTTTTTTCTGTTGAAAGTTTGATTTTGTTATAACTGCATTTTTCATTTTTTTCTCAATTCTATCATCGGGACCTTTCCCATTATTCTTGAAGAGAAGCAAAATTAACTGGAAAAGAATAAAGAAAATGGAATACATCAATACAATTAACAAAAGAGAAATATACTCTTAATTAAGAAGGTTAGTAAATAAAACAAAAAAGGTTAGTAAATTACTTGAGTGGCCAAAACTGTCACTCAAGGATTAAAATTGGTACAAAAATGCCCTTCGTCTACCTATTTGAATAAAAATGCCCTTACCATTATTTTCTTGGCTCAACATTACCCTTATTACTAACAAAAAATTCTGAGTTTTTTTTAAAAATTAATATCCACGTGTCGCTGTTCCATTTGGCTAACTTGAACTTCAACCAAAATATAATTAAACTCACTTGTATCCCATCCGAATATTGACCCGCTCCGATTTTAAAACACAATTCAATATAAAAAGAAATTTTAATTAATATCTACGTGTCACCATTCCATTAGGCTAACTTGAACTTCAATCAAAATATAATTAAACCCACCTGTGACATGTCAATATTGACCCGCTCCAATTTTAAAACACAATTCAATATAAAAAGAAATTTTAATTAATATCCATGTGTCACCGTTCCATTAGGCTAACTTGAACTTCAACCAAAATATAATTAAACTCACCTGTGACCCNAGAGTGTCTTCTTCTCCTCGTTGCTACTTGAGCGGAATCCACCGGCGGATCCGCCGGAAATATGTAACGACCCGGCCGATCGTTTTGAGAGTTAGAGTGTCTTCTTCTCCTCGTTGCTACTTGAGCGGAATCCACCGGCGGATCCGCCGGAAATATGTAACGACCCGGCCGATCGTTTTGAGAGTTAGAGTGTCTTCTTCTCCTCGTTGCTACTTGAGCGGAATCCACCGGCGGATCCGCCGGAAATATGTAACGACCCGGCCGATCGTTTTGAGAGTTAGAGTGTCTTCTTCTCCTCGTTGCTACTTGAGCGGAATCCACCGGCGGATCCGCCGGAAATATGTAACGACCCGGCCGATCGTTTTGAGAGTTAGAGCCCCGATCCCCTATTAACTACTTTCGTTATATCTAATTCTGCTATTTTTTGTTGCTGGGAGGGTTCGTGTTGTCTTTTGAAACGAATTGAGACACTTAGTCTCTTATTTGGAAGCTTAAGTTGGAAAAGTCGATCGGATGTCGACTTGTGTGTAACGACTTCGGATTTGAATTTTGATGGTTACATTAGCTCAGTTAGGTGATTTTGGACTTAGGAGTGCGTTCGTAATGTGATTTGGAGGTCCACAGTAGTTTTAGGCTTGAATTGGTGAAAATTGGAATTTTGGCGATTTTGGTCGGCACTGAAAATTTTGATATCAGGCTCGGAATGGAATTCCGGAAGTGGGAATAGGTTTGTAGCATTATTTTTGACTTGTGTGTAAAATTTTAGGTCATTCGGACGAGATTTGATATGTTTCGACGTCGTTTGTAGAATTTAGAATTTTCAAAGTTCATTAGGCTTGAATTCGTGTGTAATTCGTGTTTTGATGTTATTCGATGTGTTTTGAAGGCTCGACTAAGTTCGGATGGTGTTTTAGGATTGGTTGGTATGTTTGGTTGAGGTCTCGGGGGCCCCGGGTGAGTTTCGGGTGCTTAACGGGTTGAATTGGACTTAGGTGGAATTGCTGATGCTGTTGTATCTGGTGTCAGCGCACCTGTGCACTTTCTGCCGCAGGTGCGAAGCCACAGAAGCGGCTATGGAACCGCAGAAGCGGAAATAGGAAGGAGTTCTGGGATCGCAGGTGCGAGGGGACTTTTGCATTTGCGATGCCAGCAGGTGCAATGGAAGGGACCGCAGAAGCGGATAAGGGTCCACAGGTGCGCACACGCAGGTGCGAGCTCTTTATCGCATATGCGGACGAGGTGCTTTAAGTAAAAATTTGCACCTGCGATGGAAATTTCGCAGGTGCGGGACCGCAGATGCGATCCTTGGCCCGCAGGTGCGATAATCACTAAGGAAAAAGGGCATATTCGAGGGTTGAAATTTCATATCACAAAGTTCGATTGAGAGCTCGGAGGAAGGCGATTTTTCGAGAGTTTTTCAGAGGAAATCATTGGGTAACGATTCCTAATCCTATCTTGATCATATTTCACTAATTCATAGTTGGCTTCTTCATTAAATTAGGAAATTTGAGTGAGGGAGTTGGGAAATTGGGAGAAAAGTTTTCCAACCAAAAATCTGAGATTTGAGTGGGAATTAGGTGTCGGATTTGGATGATTCATGTACGAGTGAACTCGTGAGTGAATGGGTGTTCTTATTTGGTAACTTTTACTCGATTCCGAGACATGGTCCCGGGGAGGCTTTTGAGCGATTTTTCCAATTCCTTGCTTTAGCTTTGATTTCGTTCGTTAGATTAGCTCTTGTAGTTGTATTTATGTTATGTAATTGGTTTTGATAAGATTTGGGCCACTCGAAGTTGGATACTCGTGGCAAGAGCGTGGTTTCAGATTGATTTGAGCTTGGTTCGAGGTAAGTGGCTTGATTAACCTTGTGGGGGGAACCTCCCTGTAGGAATTTTATTATTGTTGTTATTTGAGCGTCGTGTACGTGAGCTGAGGGGTACGTACACGGTTTGTGTGTTATAAAACCCGATTTTAATTAAAAAGCAAATTTGTCTTTCATCTTATTTGGACTTATTCGATTGTGTAGTTTTATGTTAGACTAAGAAAGCATGTCTATTTGCCTTAACTGTTTACTTGAACTACGTGCAACATTCTTAGTTGTTTTACTTGCTTTCCCTTAGCTTACACTTAGGATAAATTGTGAGACTCTGTACTATGATTATTGAATCTTGTCATTTTTGCTACATATTTACTTTGGGGCTACGAAACGGTATTCTCGGAGATCCCCCTTTACTGCATATTTACTTTGGGAATACGGAATGGTATTCTGGGAGATCCCCCATGTCTTGCATATATACTTTGGGATTGCGCAATGGTATTCCGAGGGATCCCCCTGCACATTTAACTTTTGGGATTACCGGACGGTATCCCGAGAGATCTCTTGTTGAACTATTGTGTTTTGAGTTGTGTTTTCCTTATTCGTTCATTGTTTCATTTTAGTCTTTAATATTGTGATATCTCCGTTGTTTTTACTTCATTATATATATATATATATATATATACTCGATCGAGGTTAGGCTTGGCACTTACTAGGTACCATTGTGGTGTACTCACGCCCTTCCTACACATGTTTTCATGTGCAGATCCAAGTATCTCTCGTCTGCCTCAGTATTAGTGCAGCCGCAGCAGCCACCGAGACTTCAAGGTGTATCTGCACGCGTCCGCAGATCCTCGGAGTCCCCCTTTATCTTTTACTTTGTCTCCCTCCTTTATTTCTTAGACTCTATGTATAGCAGACAATTAGATAATTACTCTTAGAGCTTGTGACTCGTGATTCCGTATTTTGGGAAGTAATGTGTATAATCGCATACTGGTTTTACTTGTATATGTCGAGCGGCAGTTTACCATTATATAGTCATTATTGAAGCTTTGTTGTTCCTTTATTTTCTTTATTTCTGTTATTTCAATGTTAATAGGCTTACATAGTCGTAGCGTCAAGGTGCCATCACGACATCTTTCGGAGGGAAAAATGGGCCGTGACAAGTTGGTATCAGAGCTCTAGGTTCATAGATATCGTGAGTCACAAGTCGGTTTATTATAGTCTCGCGGATCGATACGGAGACATCCGTACTTATTTTAGGGAGGCTATAGAAGTGTTAATAACAATCATACTTCTTTGATTTCCTTGTCGTGCGAGTTATTGACATCAAAATTCTAAAATTTTCTATTCTATTCTTTCTCATAGATGGTGAGGACCCGTACCGGGAGATCCGACGATCATGTACCCGAGTCCCCTACCAGAGCCGCCAGAGGCCAGGGTCGGGGTAGAGGACGACCACGCGGTGCACCCAAAGCACCTGTGCGAGTGGCGACACCGGATCCCCTAGCAGCTCCAATTGGAGGGTCGGCACCGGAGGTTCCTACTGCTGCTCCAACCCTCCAGGAGACCTTAGCTCAGTTCATGAGCATGTTCAGCACTTTAGCTCAGGTTGTACTGATTCCGATAGCTCCCGCCACATCTCAGGCCAGAGGAGGGGCACTGACTCCCGCAGCTCGTACTCCTGAGCAGAGGGTCTAGGCTGATCAGGTCCTAGAGTTTATTCATATGCCCCCAGTGGCTCCGGTTTAGCATGAGATCAGGGTAGCTGCTTCTGAGGCAGAGCAGCTTAGACTTGAAAGGTACAAGAAGTACCCTCACCCATATTCAGCGGATTAGCTTCAGAGGATGCTCAGGGTTTTCTTGAGGAGTGTCATCGTATCCTCGGCACTATGGGCATAGCGGAGACGCGTGGGGTTTCTTTCACCGCTTTCCAGCTGAGGGGAGCGACATATTAGTGGTGGCGTGCCTATGAGCTGATTAGTCCGGACGAGGCATCCTCACTCACTTGGACTCAGTTCTCATATATGTTTTTGCGTGGGTATGTCCCTCAGAGCCTCAGGGATGCTTGGCGCGCAGAGTTTGAGTAACTGCGCAAGGGTTCTATGACTGTGTTAGAGTATGCAGTCCATTTCAGTGAGTTGGCCCGGCATGCACCAGCTTTGGTTGCTACAGTGAGAGAGAGGGTTCGTCGCTTCATTGAGGGACTCCACCCCATCATCAGGACTAGTATGGCTAGAGAGTTGGAGCTGGATATCTCTTATCAGCAGGCCGTGAGTATTGCCAGAATACTGGAGGGCATGCTTTCCCGGGATAGAGAAGAGAGAGAGGATAAGAGGTCTCGAGAGACTGGCCATTAATCGGGAGCTCGTGCGCCAGCAGCATGCCATGGTAGGGGTTTTGTGAGTCGCCCTGTTCATTCAGCTCTTCCAGCAGCCAGCAATGTTCTAGCTCTTCCTAGGCCTCAGGAGACTTATTATGCACCACCAGTATCTAGTGTGCCTCATACTCGAGGTGCTATTACCGGCCAGTCCAGCAGACCTGGCCCGAGCCAGTCACAGCTGTCGCGTCCTCCGAGGGGTTGTTTTGAGTGTGGTGATACTCGTCATATGGTTAGGGATTTCCATGACTCAGGAGGGGTGCACCTCCACAGACTTCTCATCCATCACGTGCTCCACCAGGTCGTCCGACCATTCTTCCAGCCATAGATGCCGCCCCACCTACTCAGGCAACTCGATGTGGAGGTCGAGGTCGCCCTAGAGGGGGAGGCCAGACCAGGTATTATGCCCTTCCAGCTTTTTCAGAGGCAGTTTCTTCCGATTCTGTCATCACATATATTGTTCCAGTATGTCATAGAGATGCATCGGTATTATTTGACCCAGGATCTACGTATTCATATGTGTATTCTTATTTTTCTCCACATTTGGGGGTATATCGGGATTCTTTGAGTTACCATGTTTATGTATCTACTCCTGTGGGAGATTCTCTTGTTGTGGACCGCGTATATCGGTCGTGTTTTATTTCTCTTAGTGGTTTTGATACCAAAGCCGATTTATTATTGCTCAGTATGGTAGATTTTGATGTTATCTTGGACATGGACTGGTTGTCGCCCCATTATGCTATTCTTGATTGTCACGCTAAGACCGTGACGCTGCCTATGCCAGGCTTACCGCGATTAGAGTGGAGAGGTGCCTAAGAGTATACTCCCCATAGGGTCATTTCATTCTTAAGGCTCAGCGAATGGTTGAGAAGGGATGTGATGCGTATTTGGCCTATGTGAGAGATGTCATTATTGGTACCCCTACAGTTGAGTCAGTTCCAAAGTGAGGGACTTCCCTGATGTGTTCCCAGCTGATCTTCTGGGCATGCCGCCCGACAGAGATATTGATTTTTGCATTGATTTGTTGCCGGGCACTCAGCCCATCTCTATTCCTCCTTACGGTATGGCTCCTCTGAGTTGAAAGAGTTGAAGGAGCAGTTGCAAGAGTTGCTTGATAAGGGATTCATTAGGTCCACTATGTCACCTTGAGGTGCTCCAGTCTTGTTTGTGAAGAAAAAGGGATGGTTCTATGCGTATGTGTATTGATTATCGCCAGCTGAACAAGGTTACATTGAAGAACATGTATCCATTGCCTCGCATTGATGATTTATTTTATCTGTTACATGGTGCCAGAGTGTTTTCCAAGATTGACTTTCATTTTGCCTATCATCAGTTGAAGATTCGGGAGTCGGATATCGCGAAGACTGCTTTCAGGACCAGATATGGTCATTATGAGTTTCTTGTCATGTCTTTTGGGCTGACCAACGCCCCTAGAAGCCTTTATGCATTTGATGCACAGTGTGTTCCGGCCTTATCTTGACTCCTTCGTCATTGTGTTTATTGACTCATTCTCACTGTTGTTTTCCATGCTACTTTCTCCTTTTGATCTCGTGTTGTAAGGGTGAGTCACCAGTTTAAACCACAAACCAACCACATCTGTTTAACTTTATCTTTAGGATGACAAACAACAAACGTGTTAGAGTTAGGCATTTTGCAGATATTAATCACACATTGTATGTCATGCACCTAATGTCATTTCCGTTTCTAAAATGAGCTTGGAAGACTTCATGCTTCATCCCGGCTTATTGGTTTATTGGTTTATTTTCATCTTGAATTTAATGCTCTATTTTCTTTTCTTTTTTCTTATTTATTACTATTCAATTTTTTTCTTCTTTTTCATATTAATTATGGTTATGATCGCATCTGATGGGGATTGCCTACGTATCATGACGCCGCATGAATCAGACCATTACGTAGTTCAGGAATAAATTAAATAAACTTTTTTTTTTTAGTTTGATTTTCTTTTCGAATGAAAGAATTTTTTTTTTATTTGGGATTTTCTAAAGAAAGACCTCTAAAGAAAGAATTAAAGGAAACCCTTTTTTTTTGGATTTTTTGAAAATTGGGGGCCGGAACCGATGAGGTTTGCCTATGTATCTCACATCCGGTGAGAATCATATCCGCGTAGTTCGGTAAATATTTCAGGAATAGGATGACACTTTTTAAAAAATTCAGGCTTATTTTATAATAATCTTTTATGGGGGTAAATACCGAGATTTTTCAAAATTCGGGTAAATTTTCTTTCTCCTGTTTTCTCCCTTCTGGTTTTCCTTCAATTTTTATATTTTTATTTTTATTTTTGTATATATATATTTTTTACAAACCGGTCAACATGCACAAACCGAATCAAACATAATGCACAAGTAGCACATAAGATGCATCAGGATGGTCTTGCAATTCTCGGGTACACCTGTCCTAGACGGACCCAGCCCCTATGTTGAGTCCCCAAAGTCAAATGCACATGATGCAAACAAACGTTCCTACCAGGGATCCGGCATGAAGCTATATTATTCTAGGTTTAAATCCTAGATGGAGTGTTTTAGACCTGGCTTACCCAAGCGAACAGCTCGAGCCGAGGTGGGGGCAACGTACCGGGAGCACGAAAGTCTACCCGGCCTAGTTACTGATCCACAACCTCGTTCTAATTGGTATGACTTCTAACAGAAAAGTGGGCCACGCGCACGTGTGCACCATAAATTCAGAAGACTCAGAAGGGAGGCGTAAGAAGACAGTTTAATACAGTTCAAATAATATCAAAGCGGTAAATAAGCGGCAATTAGCACATAAGGTCCAAAAATATATATATAATAAGATCAAATTAATAAATCCAAGCATAAATCACATTACAAGCTCGAATTCTGAACCCTAAATAGAAGTTCTGGGTTCTTATTCCCCAGCAGAGTCGCCAGAGCTGTCAGACCTCCTTTTTTCCGATAGGGGTAGGATAAGGGAGTTTTTTCAATTAAAGTGACATTATTCGAATTGGGATTATATATTTAATTTCAGAGTTGCCACTTGGAATTATTTATTTACGGTGTTCCGAGTCACCATTTATTTTAAAATCCCAAACCGAAGAAGATTGACTCTGTTTACAAAAAAAAGTCTGCGAAACCAGTAGACTGGATAGGGAATTCTGTTAACCCGGGAGAAGGTGTTATGCATTCTCGAGTTCCGTGGTTTTAACACAGCCGCTTTTAATCATACCTGGCTTAATTGTTTAATTACTCATTTTTAGGACCTTTGTATATCTTTTACCGCTTTTAATTACCCGATTAAGGAATTTTGAAACAAGTCACGCGTACGTGTACTCGTTTGTTCGGTATGTCAAATTCATGTTACGCGTACGTGTACACAACTAATAACACTTTAGTTTATTTAAGAAAAAGTTTGGTCAAAGTAGCGAGAACGCGTATTCTGAATTTATTTGAAAATCGGCGCTTAAATCATGTCACGCGCACGTGTACACAATTTATCACGCTTAATTATTTAAGAAAAGCTAGGCCTAAGTCGCGCGAACGCATACCTTGATTTATTTTAAAAAAATCTTAATTATGTCACGCGAACGTGTACACATCACGATGATAGATTAAGTTACACCTAAAAGTATACTAGCGGTGTTCATTATTTTTCCTGTACTTTGAGATTATTATGGGAGAGGTGATGTGAATTAACTGATATGAATTTATTGGAAAAGATGCTAAAAAAATAGGAGTTAATTTTCTGACCCAATAATTTATTTATAAGCTTATGAACGTGACTAATTAAAAGAATAAGGTATGGAAAATATTTTAAGCTTAAAACTCTTTTAATATCTAGCCCAACAAATTGACTTTCTACGTGAAACCAAACAGCCAGAATCTTTCCTAACAATAAATCTTGGTAAAATTGAACTAAACCTCATTCTCTTTGCTAGGTCTCTAATCTCAACTATTTTAAACTTCTTTTACCTTCAGTTAGTTATTTCAAAACAAATGCATAACAATACAACTAAATCACTAACAGACACACACAAAATAAATATTTAAGGTAAAAGGTTGGACATTTCTATAGCTTTCAATAGCAACTTTGCACAAAAGAATATGACATCAACAAACTTTGCCGAAAACGAAAACATAAGCTAGAATCTACGTCCGGCAAACTCGAACGGTGGCCTCAACAATATCGACTAAAATGGGTTGGTTTTTGCTGAAGTGGGGGTGATTTGGAGGTGGGTTTAACGGAGGATTTTGGTGGAAGAAGATGAAGATTATCTATGGAGTTCTCATGGTGCCGTTTTTTTTTTTTGTGTGTGTTCCCCACCTTTTTAATATTTGCTCTTAGTATTTATATAGAAATCCTATATTCCTAACTAAATGTTCATGGAGATGAAGAGTGGGGATGTGGGGAAGATCATGTGTTTGTGATGTGGGGGATAGGTGAGAGGTGGGGGTAAGACATGAGTGAAGTGGGGAAGTTGAGTTTTATTTTTATTNGCCGCGAAGATGTACCAGGATTTGAGACGACACTATTGGTGGAGGAGGATGAAGAAGGATATAGTTGGGTTTGTGTCCAGGGGTCTCAACTGTCAGCAGGTCAAGTATGAGCATCAGAGACCGAGTGGCTTGCTTCAGAGGTTAGAGATACCAGAGTGGAAGTGGGAGCGGATCACCATGGATTTTGTAGTTGGACTCCCACG
>ML257806.1:31987-48126 GCA_005239495.1 Nicotiana undulata | reverse complement strand
GAGTCCCCCCCCCCCCCCCCCCAATTTTCTAGTCGTTCAGGACAGGGTTCGGTGAGGTGATGTTAGAGATGTGACTGTTGGTGATGACGGCATGATGAGGATGCAGGGCCGGATATGTGTGCCCAATGTGGATGGGCTTCAGGAGTTGATTCTTGAGGAGGCCCACAGCTCGCGGTATTCCATCCATCTTGGTGCCGCGAAGATGTACCAGGATTTGAGACGACACTATTGGTGGAGGAGGATGAAGAAGGATATAGTTGGGTTTGTGTCCAGGGGTCTCAACTGTCAGCAGGTCAAGTATGAGCATCAGAGACCGAGTGGCTTGCTTCAGAGGTTAGAGATACCAGAGTGGAAGTGGGAGCGGATCACCATGGATTTTGTAGTTGGACTCCCACGGACTTCGAGGAAGTTCGATGTTATTTGGGTGATTGTGGATCGACTGACCAAGTCAGCTCATTTCATCCTAGTGATGACTACCTACTCTTCAGAGAGGTTGGTTGAGATTTACATCAGAGAGATTGTTCGCCTTCATGGTGTCCCAGTTTCCATCATTTCAGATAGAGGTACACAGTTTACATTATGGTTCTGGAGAGCCGTACAATAGGAGTTGGGTACTAAAGTGGAGCTGAGCACAACCTTTAACTCTCAAACGGACGGGTAGTCTGAGCGCACGATTCAGATTCTTGAGGATATGCTCCGTGCTTGTGTGATGGAGTTTGGAGGGTCATGTGACCAGTTTTTGCCACTTGCGGAGTTTTCCAACAACAACAGTTATCAGTCCAGCATTCAAATGGCACTGTATGAGGCTCTGTATGGTAGGTAGTGTCGGTCCCCAGTGGGTTGGTTTGAGTCGGGTGAGGCTCGATTGTTGGCTACAGACTTGGTCCGGGATGCCCTGGATAAGGTGAAGGTGATTCAGGATAAACTTCGCACAGCCCAGTCGAGACAGAAGAGTTATGTGAACCGGAAGGTTCGCGATTTAGAATTCATGGTTGGAGAGCGGGTCATACTTCGGGTATCGCCTATGAAGGGCGTCATGAGGTTCGGGAAGAAGGACAAGCTGAGCCCGAGGTACATTGGTCCTTTTGAGATATTGCGGCTTGTTAGGGACGTTGCTATGAAATTTCTCTACCTCCCAACCTAGCAGGAGTTCACTCCGGAAGTATCACTGTGATCCAACTCATGTATTGGATTTCAGCTCAGTCCAGTTGGACAAGGATATATCTTATGTTGAGGAACCAGTGGCTATCTTAGACAGGCAGGTCAGAAAGCTAAGGTCAAAGAGCATTGCTTCAGTAAAGGTTCAGTGGAGGGGTCAGCCGGTCGAGGAGGAGACTTCAGAAACCAATCCGGATATGCGCAACTGTTATCCTCATCTTTTCTCATCTTCAGGTATAATTTTATACTCGTTCAAGGACGAACGATTTTTTAAGATGGGGAGGATTTAACGACTCGGCCGGTCATTTTGAGAGTTAGATACTCGATCCCCTATTAACTGCTTTCCCCATATCCAATTCTGCTATTTTGTGTTGTCAGGAGGGTTCGTGTTGGCTTTTGAAACGAATTGAGACACTTAGTCTCTTGTTTGGAAGCTTAAGTTGGAAAGTCGGTCGGATGTCGACTTGTGTGTAATGACCTAGTATTTGAATTTTGATGGTTCCGTTAGCTCCGTTAGGTGATTTTGAACTTAGGAGAGCGTCTGGAATGTGATATGGAGGTCTGTAGGAGATTTAGGCTTGAATTGGCGAAAGTTGGAATTTTGGCGATTTTAGTCGGCAGTGGAAATTTTGATATCATGCTCGGAATGGAATTCCGGAAGTGGGAGTAGGTTCGTAGTGTCATTTTTGACTTGTGTGTAAAATTTGAGGTTATTCGGACGAGATTTGATATGTTTCGACGTCGTTTGTAGAATTTAGAAATTTCAAAGTTCATTAGGCTTGAATCCGTGTGTAATTCATGTTTTTTTATGTTGTTTGATGTGGTTTGAAGGCTCGACTAAGTTAGTATGGTGTTTTAGGATTAGTTGGTATGTTTGGTTGAGGCCCCGGGGGCCTCGGGTGAGTTTTGGGTGCTTAACGGGTTGAATTGGACTTAGGTGGAATTGCTGATGTTGTTGTATCTAGTGTCCCGCACCTGCACACTCTGGGCCACAGGTGCAGAGCCACAGAAGTGGCTATGGAACTGCAGAAGCGGAAATGGGAAGGAATTTTGGGATCGCAGGTGCGAGGGGACTTCCGCATCACATACTTTTGCTGATGAATCATTGTTCCATGCGGAGTTTGTTTGATTTGCAGACCTAAAAAAAAGGTTAGCTCATCCATCATACTCATTTCAAACTCACTCCCCATTAGTGTAGCAAATTCCTTGTTGAGCTTCTCAGTTGTTTCCCCAAATATGATATCATCAACGTAAATTTGTACAATCAGAAGATTTTTTCTCTTTTCCTTTAAGAACAAAGTACTGTCTATTTTGCCTCGTTTGTACCCATGTTCCAGCAGGAATTTTGACAATCTCTCGTACCAGGCACTAGGTGCTTGCTTGAGACCATAGAGACTCGCATGTGCGATAGAAAGGACCGCAGAAGCGGATAAGGGTCCGCAGGTGCGCACACGCAGGTGTGACCTCTTGATCGCAGATGCGGACGAGGTGCTTTAAGTGAAAAGCCGCACGTGTGATGGAAATTCCGCAGGTGCAGATGCGATCCTTGGCCCGCAGGTGCGATAATCGCTGGGCAGAAAAAGGGCAGATTCGAAGGTTAAAATTTCATATCACAAATTCGATTGAGAGCTCGGAGGAAGGCGATTTTTTGAGAGTTTTTCAGAGGAAATTATTGGGTAACGATTCCTAATCGTATCTTGATCATATTAATTTATCCATAGTTGTTTTCTACATTAAATTAGGGAATTTGAGTGAGGAAGTTGGGAAACTGAGGGAAAAGTTCCCCAACCAAAACTCTGAGATTGAGTGGGAATTAGGCGCCGGTTTTGGACGATTCTTGTACGAGTGAACTCGTGAGTGAATGAGTGTTCTTATTTGGTAACTTTTACTCGATTCCGAGACGTGGGCTCGGGGAGGCTTTTGAGCGATTTTTCCAATTCCTTGCTTTAGCTTTGATTTCGTTCGTTAGATTAGCTCTTGTAGTTGTATTTATGTTATGTTATTGGTTATGATTAGATTTGGGCCACTCGGAGTTAGATACTCATGGCAAGAGCGTGATTTCGGATTGATTTGAGTTTGGTTCGAGTTAAGTGTCTTGCCTAACCTTGTGTGGGGGAACCTCCCCATAGGATTGGTACTGTTGTTGTTATTTGATCGTCGTGTACGTGAGGTGACGAATACGTACACGGGCTATTTGTTGTTAAACCCGATTTTCATTAAAAAGCAAATCTATCTTTCATCTTATTTGGACCTATTAGCTTGTATAGCTTTATGTTAGACTAAGAAAGCATGTTTATTTGCCTTAACTGTTTGCTTGAACTACGTGCAGCATGCTTAGTTGTTTTACCTTCTTTCCCTTAGCTTACACTTAGGATAAATTGTGAGACTTCGTATTATGATTATTAAATCTTGTCGTTTTTGCTGCATATTTACTTTTGGGTTACGGAGCGGTATTTGCGAGATATTCCCATGTACTACATATTTACTTTGGGGAACAGTATTCCGGGAGATCTCCCTTGTCTTGTCTATTTACTTTGGGACTACAGAATGATATTTCAGGAGATACCCCTGCACATTTACCTTTAGGACTAAGGGACGATATCCCGATAGATCCCATGTTGAATTGTTGTGTTCTGAGCTGTGTTTTCCTTATTCTTTCATTGTTTCATGTTAATCTTTAATATTGTGATATATATATATATATATATATATATATTTCAGTAGGACTCTGACCTGACCTCGTCACTACTCGACCGAGGTTAGATTTGGCACTTACTAGGTACCATTGTGGTGTGCTCACACCCTTTCTACACATGTTTTCGTGTGCAGATCCATGTACCTCTCATCCGTCTCAGTATTAGTGCAGTCGCAACAGCAACCAGAGACGCAGATCCTCAGAGTCCCCCTCTATCTTTTACTATGTTTCCCTCCTTTATTTCTTAGACTCTATGTATAGCAGACAGTTAGATAATTACTTTTAGAGCTTGTCACTCGTGATTCCGGGTTTTGGGAAGTATTGTGTATAATCGCGTATTGATTTTATTTGTATATGTCGAGCGGCAACTTACCATTATATAGTCATTATTGAAGCTTGGTTGTTCCTTTATTTTCTTTATTTCTGTTATTTTAATGTTAATAGGCTTACCTAGTCGTAGCGACTAGGTGCCATCACGACGTCTTTCGGAGGAGAAAAATGGTCGTGACAAAATAGCAACAAATACCGCAGCCCATGCCACTTACAAATTATGGATAAAAAATCCTTTTTTTTTAAACTAGACTTAGCACAGAAAAAAAAAAGATAGATGTAAATTTAGGAGTTGAATGTGAGTGTAGGATATGTTTCAATCAATATGTCCATATTGATTGAAATTTAAGCTAGTTACACCAATTATATGATTATTTATAGCCCTTCCATATTGTTTGTTTTTGTTCCATTCTAACACTAAACGTGTTATATTTTCAGACAATTCACTAAAACTTGACATCTTTAAAATCATACACTTATCCCTACTAATATAAAAGTCTTTACACAAATTTAAAAAAAAAAAAAAATCAAAAGGAATTGCAACAATAACAATATATCCTATGTATTTTTTACTTATATATTATTTTGTCATTACCCAAGTTTGTATCAATATTCAGGAAATCTATATATCTATATCTATAATATATTAAAAGCACGAACACCCTTAGTGAATTGTTGTACGCCTTTTTATCCTTAAAAAATAGAGTCCGCACTAGGCAAAATAGTAATTTAGTTAATTGCCTAATACTTAGGAATAGTCATTTATTATTTTCCTAATACTAGCAATTTTAATTCTTTTTGGTTATTCAAAATTACTTTATCAGCAAATATAGAATGTTAAGAGAAATACTAACTATCAAATACTATATTTGCCTAATAAGAAAAATATAATTATAACATCAACACACGTAATACGTCTTAGGACTTAACATCATTACAAAAAAGCCAAGAAAACGTATTATCAGATGATGAGAATTTTGGCTTTTGAAAAAGTTAATTAGTGTGGGTTGAAAGAATTATATCTGGAAAGCATATTTTTGCTAATTTTTATTCAATCACAAATATCTTTTGAATATACAATTTATATTATTTTAAAATTTATTTTTCTTAACATGGGTACATGCACAACACGTGTATCCTAAGACTATATATTTGAGATACGTGTACTTGCAAATATCAGATGTGACACTCACATAATTAACCTCAGTCAAAATTCAAAGATGAATTAACCCAAATAGTTGTCCATCTAATTTCTTAAACTTAAAATAGTCGATCAATGTATATTGTATGTATAATTTATGATTGATATATGTATAATATATGTATACTGGCTAGAATAAATAAATATTTAATATGGCCGGCTATTTGAAACAATCCTAAATTCAAGTGTGTTTGCACATAATCGTAATCGATATGTTTTCCAATTTTACCATATTTGGTTGGATTAAATATTTTGAAAAATATTTTTCTCATCAACTTATTTTTCCTATCAAAAGAAGGGAAAACATTTTTCAAAACTCCTTCTCAAGCTTCCCACCATATTCCATACTCTCACCACCCCCTCCCACACCCAACTCACCTAACCCCATCCCATGCTCTCTCTCCGAAAACATTTTCCCTTCTACCAAACACACCCTAAATCTATTCTTCCCGCACCGAAAAAAAAGAATTAGAAGAGTTCAAGGGTAAAATGGTCATTTAAAAACAACTGCTGCGCTGGAGATAGGATAGGCTTTTCATAGTAGATAAAATTGAGACACACTCGCAGAATACCAAGAAAACCTCTCTTCCTCTCCAACAATGGCTACCCTTTCACTGTGTTCTTCGCCCTCAACAACAGTACTATCCAAGAACCAAACTTTTCTCAACACCCTTTCTGTTCCTAAAGCAAATTCCAATGTCACATTTCTATCTCATTCACTTTCTGCTCTCAGTCTCCGTTCCTCTAAACCCAATTCTTTTGTGCCCAAATTCTCACAATCTGAAGCTTCAGTTGCTGAAGTAGTAGCTGAATCAGAAGAGCCTGTAATTGCCCCAGTTGTGGAAGCCTCCTCCTCCAGCTTGGAACCCAAACGAGAAGAAGTGTTTGCTGTTGTTATGGTGATTCACTTTCCTTCTTATGCATATTCTTTTTATACATTTCTGTCTGTTTTCAATTCACTTTGGGAGTGAAATTTGGATTCAATTTCAAATTATATGAGGAATTTTTATTTCTCAGATGAAAAGTTGAGTGTCTGCTTACCTTGAATTGTTTAAGGTGTTCTTAAAAAGGGATAATAATTTCGTTACTTATGAGCGGAAGTCAATTTCCTATATAAAAGTTATAACTTTGGTTCAAGATTGACAAGTTGTGAACCTATAGTACTGAAAAATATCACAAAAAGCAGAATTTCATACCATATGCTACACCTTGTATGTCCAACCAAATACTTGAAAATGTTAACCATAAAAAGAGTTTCGGGGGCAAAATATTCCGCTCGAGAACATTTTTCATGAAAGAATATTCCTTAGACTGAATGTACTTTGTTCAAATTCTATGTTTGCTGAAGTATTATTGAGACCTCGATGTTGCCTTAGATATTGTGAGGACATGGAGTGTTAAAATTGAATTGTTTCGTTTCTGTTATTGATATGTCTATGTCATTTCAGCCAATCTTAGGTTTATCATTTTCTTTTAGAGTGTCTTAAAAGGAGCAATTTGCATGTCTATATGTTTGTGTTATGTAGACTTGGCAGTTATGCTGCTATGGGCAATTTTGGCGTAGTCCGTGTTACATAAGCTGAACTAACCTTTTGTATCCTTAGTATTCTCCGGGTTGAGTGGGGTATGTTTGTTAACGGATAGAAAACTACAGTTACAGTGAAGACATGACGGAGATATAGTACTTGGTATATCCTTTATGTCGTGTTTTGGACACTATATCCAATTTCATAAATCTTAGTCTACCTTCTTTTTTTTTTTTGTTTCTTTTTTTGGTTTTTAGTATAATTTCTTTTTTAAAGTGGACCATCTATCGTGGGCAGGTAAGTTCCTGTAGTTTAGTCCTAAAGGGGTTCATATTGCAGATTATAAGGGATATAACTATTACCTGGTACTAACATTCTATGTTGCACGGACTCTCCAAAATGTAGCAGCACCCGTGTCGGATCCTTAAAAAATGCACTACTTTTGGAGGATCCGACACTTATCCGGCCACAATTTCGGAGAGTCCGAGCAACATAGCTAACATTAGGTGTTAAACACTTGTCAGAGGGCATACATGTCTATTCTAGCATGCAAGTCTGTGGTGCAAGTCTATGTGTACCTTTATGTACAAGTCTCATAATTGTTGGATTAAGCTTGATTTCCAGGTTAACATATTATGCACTTTTATCTTTTTATTGCTTCTGAACTGCTGTAGCTAATTCAAGATACTGCTTGGTTGATGGATATTTTCTTCTCCTCGTGGAAAACATTCACCCTTGCAAGGAGATTTATAACTACTGTTCAAATCTGACGATTGTTCTTGCTGCTCAAGTTTTCAAGTCTTGTAGCTTTCATCCTTCATCATATTTTATTTTGTTTCCCTTTCGTTTTTAAATGAACTTCATACTATCCTACAATAACTTAATTGGGCTTGTCACTGATACATTAAGCTGCTTGTTAAGTTTTCCTCTCCTTATTGATAGGTCGGATCTCGACAATATATCGTCTTTCCTGGGCGGTATATCTACACCCAGAGGCTTAAAGGTGCAAATGTCAATGACAAGGTGAGCATATTTTTTGGTCTTATCTTGATTTACAATTTATTTCCTTGTTAGCTACCAAAGTCTAGTTACTCCTCTATGGCCTTGGCTTTACTTATGTGCTTTCTTTCTTTGATCTCCCTATCTCATAGCAACATTTGGTGTACAATTAACCAGAGCTTGCATCTTTTCAAGGCTGTACTAAGAAAACCACTAAACAAAAAAACATTTCTCTTTTTTTTCCCCACCCAAACTATGTAAAAAATACTATGTGGGATTGTCAAAGCATAGTCGATGTCTATTCAAGGCTGTACTAGGAAAACCACTTAATTAAACAAATGTGAGATTGTGAAATATTTTCGCCAGAGTTGCAATTTAAGAAAGGGTTGTCAAAGGAATGTGGACGTGCCCTTAGGGTTCAATTCAAGTGGCAAAGATTGAGGGACTTGTGACTTAGGTCACTAGCTTGATCCAAGTAGCATGCAAACTTAGCCTTGTATTTAACTAGATAAGGGTAGAGGGGTGGGCCCATTATCCCCGAGCTACAAAGGCTGCGCTTGGTCCTAACGGTTGGCCCAGCCGGATTTTTTGGTCATCAGGAAAAAATATGAAGGTGGGTCGTCTAGACTTCTTGACAAGACTCGTCCTATCACTGCATCAAATTCTATGAAAAATACATGTAGCGTATAGAAAGACAGCTTGCTCGAAGTAAAGTTTTTTAAAGCCTGGTACCAACCAAACGATGGAGGAAAACTCTGTTATTCATGTAGTTAGCACATCTCCAGTAATCCATTATGCAAACCATGCTGTTGAAAGGCATCAATTTTAACGAACATTGACATTTGTATCTCATCGGTCCATTGTCTTGGATACATTTATTTGGCCATTATCTAATGCGGAAGCTAGCATTTGATATAAGGGTAATATTAGGAGTTAGGAGGGTGTGCGGATTGTATATATTTACTACCCTGGATTTGAAAATAGAGGAACTATTTGTCAGTATAGTATTTTATGTCAAAATTACTCTTGGCATATTGGCAATATTCTATTTCAAGATTCAATGACTGAGGATATTTGTTTGAAACATCTATACTTGATCATTTCTGCAGATTATCCTAAACAAGGTGTTACTAGTGGGAACGAAAACAAGTACTTGGGTTGGAAAACCAGTAGTGCAAAATGCAGCAGTCCACGCTGTTGTTGAAGAGCAGGTCAGACATCATTTTTCCACTACTTCTGTTTCCGCTGTGTATACCTTGTTTACCTGACATCTCTTTTGACGCAATATTATATTTCCACACAGTTGAAAGATAAGAAGGTTGTTGTCTTCAAGTATAAGAAGAAAAAGAACTACAGAAGGAACATTGGTCACAGACAGGTATGAAAGAACTGTTTTTATTGATATCCAAATAACTATAGAGTAGATTGATGTTTTTTTTTCTAAACCTACTTGGTTGCCAAAACAATTTTCACCATAGTCTATCATATATTATCTATGTTTAATTCCCCAGCAACATGAAAAATTTCTAAATTAATGCGCTTGCGGCCATTGCATGAGACATGCCCTTCTTAAAATGATATTCTTACTGAATACTAATTTGATTTATGTTAATGATGCAGCCGATTACTCGGATAAGAATAATGGGAATTACTGGTTATCAAGACTCACCAGCAGTCACTCTAGCAGACTTGGAAGCTGCCAAGTGATGAAGATTACATTCCAATTTACTGTTTTCTCAACATCTGCTAATAGTAGGTGATTGTAGTTTTGTATAGACTGGGGAAGCAACGGCGGAAATTAATTTTGGAAGGTGCATTGAACTTCATCTTTTGTTGTAATTCCCATCAATTTTCCTTCTTTGCACATTGAAGAGATCTTTTATCTATTGAGTTCTACCAATTATTGTCTGCACTCACTTTATGTGAATTGACCTCTTTATCTTCTTCTCAAGTACTAAACATGTCTACATGTCATGGCATTTATATGTGAATTGAAACCTTTGACATTTTCTATAGCTCAAGAAATTTTGTAAATGATCCCATGTATAAGTGCAAATCATATACATTGATTGACAAATACATGGGGGATGCTATCTGTAACAACCTTAATATTGCTCCTATTGAGTATAACCGTTTCGCGTATATAGTATTGTGCCTTTGTTGATGCTTAGTAGTACGACTTTGCTTTCTATTTTTTGGCTATTGTGTTGCTGGTGTTATCTCCGATGTAGTTTTCTAACTATTTGTCTTGCTATCAGGGCTTTCATCTTCTTTAGCCGAGGGTCAATCGGAAACAATCTCTTTACCCTTCCAGGATAGGGGTAAGGCTGTGTACCTCCTCACTCCCCAGACCCCACTTGATGGGATTATACTGGGTAGTTGTTGTTTGTTTGAGTATAACCGTTTCACAATGAAATCAGCTGAAAATTTTACGCCAAAATACGTATTACCTTAACTATTTACCATGTTTTCCCAGCCATGCATATTCTAACAACATTTAACCAAATCTGCTCAACGAAATTCCACAATGATATCACAGTGTTGCATTTCCATAACATGGCAGTTGAGATGACGACAACGACAACAACAAACTCAGTATGTTCGGTGGGCTCTGGAGAGGGTAGTCTGTACGCAGACCTTATCCCAACCTAATGCAAGTAGAAAGGTTGTAATAGACCCTCGGCTCGAAAAGGGTGAGAAGAAGAAGAGGAAAGCAAGAAAAGAAGAAAGAAGGAAGAGAGAAGAAAAGGAGGGAGATAAAGGATAAGTAGTAGTACCAAATAATATTTTCTTGAACAGTGAGATGACTATAAGAACAATTTTTGAATCAGAATCCAAATCAATCTGCCTGCCACATTTGAATTACATTAAACAATACTACCAATCACTTCGGGTCAGGCAATGAATGACAGAGAGTAAACATAAGGAATTGGCAAAGAACACAACATATTTTCACTGTTCTCCAAAAGGATTGGGCAATGATTTCAGGTGCCATATAGAAATTGCCGGGCTCTCACTAAGTCCTGCCTCTCCAATTTGCTCTGACATTAAAAAGAAACTATATCTTCTCTAAGTTACTTTCCAAGAGGATCCAATGGCCTTCCGCGAGGAGCTCTATTCGTATATTTTCTTCCTCTTCAAGATGGTAGGTATTATTGAGATAAAACCAATGAGGAAGAGCACAGACAAGGTCTTGAAATCATACAGATCCTTTACTGACTTCAGATCGCCAAGAGCTAGACCCGCCTGATAAGTTAAAGAAGGAAAATATCACATATAAGATTACGATTAAATTGGTATAGCAAGCTACATTAGCATTGCAAGACTCGACCAAGATGCATCAGCCATGCCTCAAGCCCTGTCCGAGGCTAAATTGGTATCAGGTGGTTGAGAAACACATGCCGCATGGGGTAGGATACCCAAAAAATAACCTCTTAAGCTTCATAGAGAATGTCGAAGAGAGATAGTGCCACGTTATTCACTTGCACAATCTTGAAGATAATATGATGTGGGCCATCAGCTCACATGATTTTAACTAAGTTTCAGATAATAAGCTCTTTTTTCTTAATTTATACATCTAGTACAGCGAGTCCATTACTCACATGCTCACTCAACTATCACAAATTTTTTCCTAAAGTCACTATACTTTCGTTTGTAACAACAAAAGTCACTGAACTATGCCTATTGCACTCAGAAGGTCACTCAACTAGATTTTCTAAATTTTGGATTGCCAAATACCTATTTTACCCTCTAAATTACAAACATTTATCTTCTTTTTAAACTTTTTAATATTATGATTTCCCCTTTTTAATTTATATTTTGGACTTACCTATAAAATAAATAAATATTATTTATAAATTGGAAAAATAGAAAGTATTTAAGCATATATAATGCTGGAATAACAAAATAATGAGCATAGTAAAAAAATTAATTAGAATAATTTGTTAGTAATAATAATTTTAGTATTAACAACAAAAATTCAAAATTTATTTACACAATTTAGAATGAAAGAAAAAAAAGGTTGTAAAATATATATTCCATGCACGTAATATAAAAATAATTAAATAAAGGTATTTTTATAATATACATTATATATTCTTGAAAATTATGTTCAATTATATTATTATATTTCTACTAACTTTCCGACGACACAAAGTTATACCACCAGAAAGCAGGGGGGCTATCTGTATAGGGTAAAATATGCTATGTTAAGTTGTGCATGAAATATATATAATATAATTGAGCATAATTTTCAAGAATATATAATGTATATTATAAGAAAATTTATATTATGTGCATGGAATATATATTTTACAACCTTTATTTTCTTTCATTTTGAATTTTTGTTGTTAATACTAAAATTATTATTACAAACAAGTTATTCTAATTAATTCTTTTACTATGACCATTATTTTATTATTGCAACATTATAGATGCTTAAATACTTTTTATTTTTTTAATTTATAAAATATTTATTTATTCTATAGGTAAGTCCATAATATAAATTTAAAAGGAAAAATCATAATATTAAAAAGTTTAAAAAAATAAAAGATAAATATTTATAATATAGAGGGCAAAATAAGTATTTGGCAATCCAAAATTTGAAAAATCTAGTTGAGTGACCTTCTGAGTGCAATAGGCATAGTTCAGTAACTTTGTTGTTACAAACGGGAAAAAAATGACTTTAGGAGATAATTTGGAATAGCTGAGTGACCATTTGAGTAATTGACTCTGATACAGCTTTACGTGTCTTTTTACTAGTGAGCTTGACAAATGACAATTGCAACATAAATATTAGTGCCAAGCAAGGCATCCTAGCACTGCTTTACCATCCACATATAGCGAACAAGGTTCAGATTCTTGTTTCTATATACAAATATTTGGACTAACGTTAACAGAAAGTTAGTAGTTTGATATTAGCAGACAAACAAAGCTAGTAATTTTAAGAATAACAAAAGAGCAGGTTTTTAGATGCATCACTAGTCAAATAAATTAGAACAGTTTAAAACAGCAAATACAGACAAACATAACAGAAAGAAGCCACCACCAGCTCAAGAATGATTTACCTTGACTGTAATATACGAGGCTGGAATGAGACCAACCAATGTGGCCGTGAAGAATATATGGAATGGTATATCCACAATAGGAGATGCCAAATTGATGAAAAGGTTTGGCAATGTTGGAGTTATTCTCAAAAACAGCATATAGTTGAGCAACTTATCCCGACGCTTGGCTATCTGAAACCACAAGTTTCACATTTGTAAGTACAAGAAACAAAGGTACCATGAAAGTTTTTAGATCATCAACACCAGTAATCAGTTTCAGAAGAGCACAGACCTCTGCCTGGAAAAATCTCAATTTTTCAGGCCACAACCAGTTAACTATAGGCCTGCCAATTAATTTAGACAGAAAATAGCAGGATGATGCACCGGCTGTAGCGTTAAAGACAACCAAGAAAAGCCCTCTGAGAACACCAAAAAGTGCTCCAGCAAGTAACGACATGAAAATCGTCCCTGGAATCATAAATGTCTGCATGAATATGTATGTTGAGCAGTAACCCAAAATGAATTTTGCTGGGTAAACTTGGGCATACATTCCAATATTATCCCTAAAGGAAACAAGTAAGAGAATGAGTCATGACAGAACAATACCAAATAATGATAGAAAGAGAAACAAAGACACATTAAAAAAGAAAAGCTCAAATATCATTCAGAAAAATATCAAGTCAAACGAAATCCATAAATAACACTTGTAACGGAAGCCATGGATGAAAATTTATTTTTGTTGATAGGGTAATAAATTTCATTAAAGAAAGGGCAAAAACATGCCCCTATAGAAGAAGCATACAAAAAATAGAAAACCTTACAAAAAGACATGATATTCTACAAAAGACAATCATCTATACAAATAGAAACCTCATATGTGCACCAGAAAGAAATAAGGGAAACAAGGCTATTCCTTAAGTGCACAAAGTCTTTCTCTACTCCCTCAAAGGCTCTCCATATTTTCTCCATATGGATGAAAATATAGTAATTAAAAAGCCATACTACAGCCAGACATTTGTGAATGCTGAACACTAGTAAAAACACTGCTACCGCTGTGATGTTTGCAAGCACTTGGCAAAAGATCTCTAGATTCTTGCAAACACACTTTGGAAATAAATATTACTAGAGCTCTTCGGAAACCAGCTTGTTCCTTTTTCATAACTTAACCTCTTTTTGCTTTCTTTGAAATTTTCTGTGAAAGTATAAATGATCTCATATTTATTTTCCTTAAACCATTTTCTAATTTCTCTAAAAAGAAAAAGACTTTAGCTTTTTATTGTTATGAATACCAACTAACAAAAAGAAAGCATTACTGATTAATGAGATGACTGTAAATGTCGTCAAAAAAAACTAGGAAACTTCCTCGCCTCCGCTCACTTTCTCCTCAAATTGCAATTCTCACCATTTTCCAATTAGTCAATATCAACAGACTCTTCCCTCGTATATCCCAATTCCACATCATTCCTTATGTCCAAAGCTTTAAGCACATTTTTAACCAGACATGAACCCTCACCACTCCTTAGAGGTTGAATCGGCAAAGTAAAACTATGTCATTAGTTAATTGTATCAGATTTAGGCATTCAAAGAACATAACTTTTGTCAAGCCTTTTACCCCATTTTACAGGTAATCTGCCTTTAGTCATTCCTGTAAACCCATAATGGTTTTTTAATACATAAATGTTCATGATTCTGCTGCTTAACTAGAACTTGGAGCATTATTCTTGCACAATCTTGCAAAAGTAGTCCATCAAGGTATATATAACAAAATCACACCTAAACCCCATCATACACAATTGTGCTTTTACTCTCGTAACTTTGTGTATTAGCTTAGTCGGTCCTTAACTAATAGAGTTATCACATGATATAGGCTCAATTTAACCTTATACATTGCTTAGGAGAGATAGATATGACCCATTTATTTGTGTGGCAGGAACTTCTTACACACAGTTGCTCCATACCGTCTTTCATCTACCTTCAACTTCAAGATGAAAAGTAATAACAACACCTAATCCGTTCCATGCTCTAGATTCTAAGCTCCCGTTTGGCCATAGCATTTGGGATATTTTTTTCAAATATTTGTTTGTTTATAGATTTTAACCATTTTTTGGCAGATTTTGGAAACAAAATCTTCAAATCCCAATAACAGCTCTAGAGTAATTTTTAAAGTTCGCTACTCACAAACTTCAAACTAAATTCTTTTCAAGTACAATGCATGTCCAAACACAATTTCAACTTTCAAAAATTATTTTTTATCTCATCTTCAAAAACTCATTTTTTCAAGTTTCAAACAATTCTATGTCCAAACGCTAGCTAAGTCTTCTATCCTGGCACCCACCCATTAACTGACTAAGGAAAATGTACCTATGAAGGAGGTATAGGAGAGATAGCCATTTAATTGATAATAGTACTTGTGTAAGGAGTTCTTGGAAGTCTGGGAATTGGTCGGTGATATGACCCATTTATTTGTGTGACAGGAACTTCCTGCACACAATTGCTCCATACCGCGTTTCATCTACCTTCAACTTCAAGATGAAAAGTAATAACAACACCTAATCCGTTCCATGCTCTAGATTCTAAGCTCCCGTTTGGCCATAGCATTTGGGATCTTTTTTTCAAATTTTGTTTTCAAATATTTGTTTGTTTATAGACTTTAACTTCTTTTTTTGGCAAATTTTGAAAACAAAATCTTCAAATCCCAAAAAATAGCTCTAGAGTAGTTTTTGAAGTTTTCTACTCACAAACTTCAAATTAAATTCTTTTCAAGTAAAATGCATATCCAAACACAATTTCAACTTTCAAAAATAATTTTTTATCTCATCTTCAAAAACTCATTTTTTTCAAGCTTCAAACAAATCTATGTCCAAACGCTAGCTAAGTCTTCTATCCTGGCACCCACCCATTAACTGATCTGAGGAAAATGTAACTATGAAGGAGGTCAAAGCTTCAAGGATTTGCCTGTTAGTAGTTACAGACTAAAAGAAGAAATGTAACTTGAATCTGGCATACAGATAAGAAAGACTCAAAAGGGGGAAATATCTAAAGTGGAAGGCAAATATAGAGATGCTTCAGGTTGACATGTACAATTATCTTCTTTCCACAACCAAATTTCAGGCTCCCATTTTAGAAACTAAGCTGGAAATAGTACCAATCAATGAGATAGTCCCCAGTTATCTCCGCCCCCCCCC
>ML257806.1:20166-31864 GCA_005239495.1 Nicotiana undulata | reverse complement strand
CCACCCCCCCACCCCCAAAACCAACCAACCAAACAAAATAGAAAAGAAAGCATTGACGAGGGTGCTGCTATGAGATTAAGAGGAAAAAGAAATATATCTTCTGCTACAGGCAGTTCAAAACTAATTGGACTCGATGTCCCAAAATCTAGAATGAGTATAGAAAGTACATTAGGGTTCAACTGCACATTTTATTGCACATACTTAGTGCTCTCTTAAAATGCAATATGATAGTTGGAATCCTGAATACCCTAAGTAATCAATGCTTTGTTTTGTACCTCCAATGAACAGCGTTCCTTGCAAACTTATAGAATTGATTACAAGAACCACTAATTGGCAGGCATACAGACTTGCACACCCTGCAGGATTCGCAGCCCGCAATGAAAGCACTTGAAGTACTGAACGCATATACCCAAACACACAAAAAGAAAACCAGGTGGGAAGTAGAGGTGCTTATGTACGACGGATATGCATAGCAACTTAACTCCCAGTCTCTTTACATTTGACACTGATCTGAGTAGAAAGTCATTCAAACTTGAACTAAAAACTAGTGTTAATAGAAGAAGCTATAGAGTTGATTCCTAATAATACAAGTCAGAAAAACTCATTGTAATCGTAACCATTATACACAACATAAGCAGCTGAATTCTAAACGGCTACGTATTTGGTAATGCTTGGAGCAACAAGCTCAGATTCCGCAAGAATCTCACACTAAAATATTTATGAACAGTTCCAACAAAAACCATTTGACAGGTAAAGTTACAGTAGCAAACTTATCAAATCTTAACCTCAACCTTGCAACAAAAAATAAGGTAATTAAGGGATGCAAATTCTATACAGATAACAACTATACACAAAAAGATTGCAGGAGAGGAACATAAAGGCAAATAAAAAAGGCCATACTTGAGCATCCGGAGATCAGAAAGCGAACGAGGCAACTTGAGTTTACCATACTCAGCAGCTGGCATTGTCAAATATATGCTAAACAATCCAATTGAGAACACCACAAATACAGCTATAGCTGCTGCAAACTCCCACCTTGACAATGGAAACTTCCCTTCCTTATACCTTTTACCCGTGGGCGATTCGGACAACAATCCTAAGTTAATTTCCTCATCCCTTGTAATGTCCACCACCAAACCCCTTGGTGCAGCCATTGATGACAACAACAATGATGCCGGCAATGATGATGAACGTGAGTGGGTACGTGTCACCTTATTCCTCATTCATTTGAATTTATAAAACCAAGCTATTTAATCAAACCCCCCACCCAAAAAAAAGTTCTTGAATTTTTCACTAAATCAAATCCCACAAAGGAAATCCAAAAAAATCAATAAATTAAATGGAAAAACACATCAAGTTTTTTCTTTTAGGAATATAAATCAAAATCAATCAAACCCCACCAAAAATACAGCAAAAAATTCGAGATTTGAAATCAAACTTTCGAATATGGATCAAAATCACTGAAACCCCACCAAGAAAACCCACCAAAAAATACAGAAAAATTCAAGGATTAAGATAAATTTAGACACCCAAGTTTCTATTTGAAATATTGATAAAACAAATCAAAATAGACCAGAAACAGGACAGTTTGGTAGCTGAGCGCCTGAGATTTGAACTGATTTGGACTTTATTTTAAAATTAAATGTAAAGATATATCATATACATGTAGTATATGATTTTATTGGTTATTGCGGAAAAATAGAAAGATTGGAGAAGCATGAGAAGAGAAGTCAAATTATGGGGAAGTAGGAGGACTACTGTATTAGGATTGTTTGGACCCGCTTTTCAAGGGACTTAAGATTGGAAGGGCAATTGTTTTTTTCTTTTTTAAAAGGTGAAAGTTCTAAAATTTGTGCTTGATTGAATTCTTTATACCAATACAGTTTGAACTTGGAACCATCAACTCCAATGTGCAACTATTGTTTTTTTTTTTTTTTTAGGCGAAATAGTTTTCTGGCCACCTAAACTTACATGATTTTTGAAAGCCGATACACAAACTTATGAGTTTTTCATTTGAACATTCGAAATAGTGAATCTCATAACTAATAAACATATTTGACCGTTGACCCATCCCATGTGACGTCAGTTGGTCCTAGTCATCTATGTGCGTGAGTCTCACGACTTTTAGGAACGTGAGAACCCTTTCCCAACGCCTAACGGTCAAAAAATGGGGCCTATTTAAGTGGGTTCTTATTCCTTTAATTGCCCTAACACATTATCCCTATGTTATATAGCATTGACAGCATTTGAAGCTTCATTCCTTCCTATTTCTTAAAATCTGAAGCTTTATTTAATTTTTATTTTCCAGACTATGAGAATGATTCAAAGTCCTGTATTTTGTCATTGTGGAGTTGAAGCTCATATTTGCATCACTTGGAAGCCAACAAATCCAGGAAGAAGGTTTTATAGGTGCTCAAACTATGGTCAAACCAATTCTTGTAATTTTTTAGGTGGTTTGACCCACCTCTTCCATATCACTATAAATAAGTGATTTCAGGACTGTTATCAATAATTAGAGAGAGAGATAGAGATCGACTACAGCGTAGGAAGAGGATCATTGTAACTTTAGTTGTTGTATTAGCACTAATCATTATAATTTTCATCTTAGTCTAGTTAGCACTAATCAGTGTCTTCATAACCCTATGTACAATGCTAATGACAAAATGAATGATGTATTTTTTCTGGAATGAAAAGCAGTTATGACATAATACAAGCAGACATATATAAGCAATCAAGTTCCATCAGCCTTCTTGGTTGACAAAATTAGCATTGAATTTCTGTCTAGCAGCAGAAATAGTTTAAGCAAACAAAAGAAAAGTTCTGCAACTAACAGTTAACCTACATTATAAGTTCTGCCATAACACACTTAGAAATAAAGTTCTTCCAGAAAAGTTCTGCAACTAACAGACTTAACATAAGTTTACCCACAAAAATTAATAGAAACCATATGAACATTCAGTCATTTTCAAGGTTGAGATTGATTGATGTTTTGCTGAAATTGGCTTGGACATGGAGACTGGCTTGGCTGAGATGAAGAACGGACTTGAGGTTGGCTAAGGCTTCCTTGAGTTTGTCTTTTCCTCAATTGTTGTTGAAGTTGCTTTTGTGTTATAGCATTTCTTCCTTGCCACCTTAGTCCAGGTGCACTATATCCAAGATCAATATTGGTCTGCCCGGCATCTACTACTTTTGTAGGAGCATAATGTACCCTATCTCTTGAGCCAAACTGCAATCATCAATGTCAAATTACCACACAAACAACTAATATCTAAATAATAATTCAAAATTTAGTATTTCTTGATTAATCTTACCCTTTCTATCACTGTTCCTGAATCACCAAACAGAATACCAAATCCATTAGTTCTTGGTCTTCCTCGAAGTCCACTAGCTCTTGGCCTTCCTCTAACACTAGATATAATATCCTCAGAAGTCCTTGATCTCATACTCCCAGTATCCTGATGCAAGATAGAATACTATCTAGTAATTTAAAGGTAGAATGCTAATAGAGATTAACTAAAGTAAAAAGTGAATACTTACAGATGCACTTGCAACAGTTGATGGTTGGGTATTTGTGGTCCAGGCAGTTCCAGAATAACTGACAGGAATCGATTGTTGAGTTGTTGTTTGAGCAGACTGTGATGGTTGAGTAGCAGAATTACCTGATGTTCCAGATCCTTGTCCTTTCTGAAATTTCCAAAAAAAAGAAAATGAGTTATAGAAATAAAATGAGTAATGAAATTTCTGAAATAGAATGCATTACCAAGATAGAACACCCCTTCTTGTTATGGCCTTGGGATTCTGTGAGTTGCAAATCATGCATTAGGCACCTAAAAAACCATGACTATGTGTGCTTTGTCTCTTTTTTCAACCACTACCCAGGCAACAGGGTACATTTGGTTGTTACCATCTTTACTAATGCATGATAGTAGTTCACCCTTACACACACCCTTCAGAAATGTTCCATCAAAGCCAATAACATTTCTACAGTGTTCCAACCAACCTACTTTGCAAGCATGTAGAGAAATACAGATACCCACAAAACCTCTTTACCAGGTATTGTCTCCTTTGAAGTCTTCACAACAATAGTGCTGCCGGGATTTGTAGACCTCAACATGTCAGCATAATCATGTATTCTAGCAAACTCCTGCTTGTAATCACCAAG
Source organism: Nicotiana undulata (assembly GCA_005239495.1). Taxonomy (NCBI): domain Eukaryota; kingdom Viridiplantae; phylum Streptophyta; class Magnoliopsida; order Solanales; family Solanaceae; genus Nicotiana; species Nicotiana undulata. The sequence goes on along the minus strand of ML257806.1, from coordinate 27,702 downwards.
ATACTGACCCATGACCTGATGCTTATCCCTGTCACATATAGATTTTCCCACATACACACCATACTTTATCCTAATCAAATCCTGTAACTTCCTAAGCTTTATGTGAGGTTGGTTGATAATCTTGTCCTTGAAATGTTTAGCTACCCATGTTGTATTAGCCATCTTGTTTCTGGTTGCTCTAAAACACTTATGAACAGGATAGTAGCTACTAACAATGTAATTCCATGTGTGTCCCTCCAAACTTCCCAAAATATGCCATCTACATCTTGTTGAGTTCACATATTTTGCCCTAACCCTATGTTGCTCATTAGGCCTCAACTTAACTGAACTATTCTTTGAACAGCATAATCTTGCAAAGCAGATATGAACTGCTTCACACTTTCAAACACCATTTCCAACTGGAAACAGATTTTTTTACAAGCAGGATCAAAGTATACCCTGCTGATGTATCTTCTTGGTTGAGGGTTATGCACCCTATCTTCTTCTACTTCATCATCTGTATGCTCACTACCTGGATCTGAACTGTCCATATATTGCTCATCCCCTCCCAAATTTCCAGCATATTTGGATCTCTTATCTTTATACATGTCTTCAAAACCAGGGTCTATACCTACAGGTCCACTAGGTATCTCATCAGTATTACCTTCATTAGATCTTAGTTTACTACTCTTTGAATTCACTTTAGCTTGTCTAGCAGTAACTACTTCAGGTTCTAGGTCACTTGTCTCCCTATTAATATCCTCATCAGAACCATATAATGACTTATCTGTATCATGATCATCATCATCATCATAATCCTTATCCTCACTTTGAGTATTTACCTCATCACCCTCAACATCACCCTCAGAATCAGTAGCTAAATGAAAGCTATAGAACTCACCTTCATCTTCGCTAGACTCTTCTGTATCAGAATCAGTTACAATAACCCTCTCTTTACCCTTCCCATGAGTCTTATCACCTCTATTTATATCATTGTTAGGTGAGTGAGTTGCCCTAGCATTAGTAGGTGAGTTTGTTGCCCTAGCATTAGCATTACTTGTTTGCCCATGTGGCCTTTCATTAAAGCCACATGGCTGAAAATTAGTGGGCTCCACATTTAAACCACCACAACTTAACATTTCATCTAGGTCTAAATTAACACATGGTGTATTAATTGTGTGACAGATATACACATCAATAAAATCCCCATCCTTGAGGTCTTTACACAAAGCTAACACATCAGCATCATATTTCAGAAATCTAAATTCACCTTTTTGGTTAATTTTACATGCATATTTATCTACTGTTAAGTACCCCAATCCTTATCCCAATCATGAAATTGTATTATATGCAATCCATCAATGTCAGCTTGAAGAACAACTGGCCAAGTTTTTCCATGTACATACCTCATAAATGGGTCAGCCACTAACCACCCTAGATGATGAAATTTTAATTTCACATAGACATCCATTGAATTATGCCAAAAAGGGGGGCCAAGTCAGATGCACTTTAATCCTAAAAAGTCATAAACTTTAACAAAGTGGCAGACAAGAAAAAGACAAGGCAAAACCCCTAAAATAAAGTGAACATTCGCATGATTTCCCCCCAAAATATAAAATTCCCCAATTTGTGCATGCGGACAAAAGTCCTAATTATTTAACCCCAAATGCCATATCACTCATGAAAAAAATAAAACCCAAGAAATAAAGTGTATATTCGACTGCTTTCCCCAAAAACCCTAATATAAAATCTCCCAATTTGTGCATGCGGACAAAAGTCCTAATTATTTAACCCCAAATGCCATATCACTCATGAAAAAAATAAAACCCAAGAAATAAAGTGTATATTCGACTGCTTTCCCCAAAAACCCTAATATAAAATCTCCCAATTTGTGCATGCGGACAAAAGTCCTAATTATTTAACCCCAAATGCCATATCACTCATGAAAAAAATAAAACCCAAGAAATAAAGTGTATATTCGACTGCTTTCCCCAAAAACCCTAATATAAAATCTCCCAATTTGTGCATGCGGACAAAAGTCCTAATTATTTAACCCCAAATGCCATATCACTCATGAAAAAAATAAAACCCAAAAAATAAAGTGTATATTCGATTGCTTTCCCCGAAAACCCTAATATAAAATCCCCCAATTTGTGCATGCGGACAAAAGTCCTAATTTTTTAACCCCAAATGCCAGATCAGTCTTGAAAAGACAAAACCCTTAAAATATAATGAAGATACGATTGTTTTCCCAAAACCCTAATATTAAATCTCAAAATAACATATGATGCATGCAAACAAAAATAGCTTTGAAAATCAAATATTACCCACAGTTTTTCATAATAAATTAGACAAAAAAGTAAAAAAACAACATCAAAAGAAACAAACTAACCTTCAAGGGCTAACACGTGACTGGACCCCAAATCTCTGACCGAACAAGACTGAACAACTTTTGAATAAATAGGAGGGGACCCCAGTCAGTTGGTTTTGGAGTGAATTTGATTAATTTGTGAAATGGATGACTAATTATAAAGCCATTACTAACCTAGGTTTAAGAGGAGAAGTGTGGTTAGAGAGAGAAAGGTAAACGAAATAATAGGGATTAGGTTGGGTGTACTGATTAAAAGAGGGGGGGACCCCAATCGATGGGGGTTTATTTTCCCGCCTCTGACGTGTAATGCTGCGATTGGCTCAGTGCTAACTGGGCTTACACGTTATCTGACTGGATGGACACGTTAGCAAATGTGTAATACACGCGCGGATGATCAAGGGTAAAATTTGTTTATTAGTTATGGGTTTCACAAGTTTGAGTATTTAAATGGGAAAGTTGTAAGTTGGTGTATCGACTTTAAAAAGCCCTACAAGTTTAAGTGGCCAGGAGGCCATTCTGCCTTTTTTTAATGATCAATAGTGTCGAGGATAACTTGTGTTTTTTGCTTCGCAATAATGTGAACCTAAAATTTCATGTTTCTTTCTTTTACTTTATTGAACACTAATAGCCTGTTTGGCCAAGTTTTTTTTGTTTTTGGCCAAAAGTGCTCTTTTGGCCAAAAATTGAGGTGTTTGGCCAAGCTTTTGGATGAAAAAAAAGTGTTTTTGAGTAGAAACAGAAGCAGGTTTGGAGAAGCAGAAAAAGTAGTTTCTCTCCTAAAGCACTTTTCTGAGAAGCACTTTTGAGAAAAATACACTTAGAAGCAGTTTCTAAAAGCTTGGCCAAACACTATTTACTGCTTAAAAGTGCTTTTAAAATTAATTAGCCAAACACAAACTACTTCTCACCAAAAGCACTTTTTTAAAAAGTACTTTTGAGAAAAATTCTTCTCAAAATAAGCTGATTTTAGAAGCTTGGCCAAACAGGCTATAAGTCATATTCTTAAACCATAAAATATGTACATACTTAATAAGTTGAAGCCGAAATTGCATAGATTAGCCAATTTTTGCACCGGTAATTGAAATTAAAATAGCCAGCATTTGCGAAGATAAAGTCTGGACTATCTTAGCTGAAAAACGGAAAATTCCAGCATAATGGAGCTCATGCATATAAACTTCCAGCATATTACGTTGGAAATCCGTCACATTATAAAATTACAACATATTATGCTGGAATTCATATGTAAAAATTTCGAACTCCAGCATGTTATACTGGATTTTTTTTGGATTGTTAAGAGTGTGTTTGTTCAGAATTTATTTATCCATGAAAAAATGATTAAATTTCAATTACTTTTGAAATTGTAGCTAGTTTTCAATTAGCACTAATAAATCAGGCTATTTAGGGGTATCAACAAAATGAGTAGACTATTACAAATCTTGTAACATGCATGTCAAATTGTCAACTATTACAAATCTGGTGCATGTTCCTACACAGCTCTTAGTGAAGCATAATTTAAACAAGATCAGTTGACTCAAATGACATCAAACAAAAACGTATCATTTTAGTATATTTATGGGTTTATTTTAAATCAAAGATACATCAGAGTTTATTTTGAACGGGTTTTTATTTTTAACACTGAAACAAGTATTATATAAATGATAGTATAGTGGCCAGTTGTTAGTTTTTTATATTAGTATGTAATATCTCAAAGTCAGTAACATTTAACACTTGAACGATTCCAACGAGTTGAAATAAGTAGTAGTAGGAATCTACTTCTCTACTACGATCTAAATTGGAGGGTTATTTCTTCAAACATGACCCCTAAACCTCAAGGGTTACTTCTGCAAACATGACCCCAAGAGGGGAGTACACAAATAGCCATTTTTAGGGCTGCTATTTGTATATTTGCCGCTACTTATTTTTCGTAAAAAATTAAACTAAAAATCTTAATTTCAGGACATTATGTCCTGAAATTTAGACTGAAAAATTAAAATTCAGGATAAATTGGTTAATTCCTAAATAACAGCTCTCTAAATTAGCTACATGCAGGGGTGAATGTAGCATATAACTACTTGGTTCAACTGAACCCAGTATTTTCGACACGATGCGTAAATTTATATGTAAAAATCACTAAAATTGCAATAAATAGTAGATATAAAGCAATAAATTTAAAATCTAGTGGGCTCAATACTAAAACTTTAAATATTGTACCCGTAGAATTAAAATCTTAGATCCGCCTCTGACTACCTGGTGTCATTTCTACAAAATTCACGTAGACATGGCCCAAGAGCCCGAGTCTATCCTATGATAAATAAATATTGGGCTTCAACTGTGTCTACCAATTTTTTTTGTACTGGGCTCCAAGTGGGATTCTTCAAAGATATAGTTTACACTATATTTTTAGTAAGAGAAGGAAACAAAAAATATCTCTATCTCAGTATCATTTGTCTTTTAACATAGTAACACTTAACAAAGAGTAGGGACCAATAAAAATTGGGGTGGACGGGTAAGTACTCCTTTATACTTAAACAGAGGTCTCAGGTTCGAGTCCCTGAGTATAGAGTCACCTTTGTTACGGAGCGCTTCGCCCCCCATATGTGGGACTTTCTGACGCAAATTCGGATTTAGTCGGGCCCCAATATGGGTACGGGACATCTGGTGGGAAACCGAAAAAAAATAAAGAGTAGGGAAGATTTAATTGGACAGCAGCAACCATGAGACAGAGTACATGACTATTGAGATTCGAATTCGGTCATTGCGACTTGGATTATAGTTTCTCGACTGTCAAATTGAGAATATTTATACAGAGGGGCGGAAGGAGGAATTTCACGAGGGGCATTCAAAAATAAACATAAACACATGCAGAAACTAAGGAAATTCAACATCTAATATATATATGTATATGAAATAAAAAGTTGACATTAATTATATAAACATGTTTACCCTAAACTCTGAGTAACAATTGTATAAACCAATATACAAGTAAGTCTCGACCTCGAGATGTGGTGGCCTCGAGGTACGTTAATAAGAACAGTAAAGCTAAGAGATAATTCTGATGAGTGACAAGAAAGTATGAGTGTATATTTTTTGTCAATGATTGATGATTTTTACAAATTGATGGCCTCCCCTTTTATATAACAGGGGTCCTAGATAAGGTACATTTTTATTTCTAGTAAGGAATCTAATTGTATAGCTGTCTAACCGCCTAGTACGAATTCGTACAAATTCGTTCCGGTATTCACGCCTTGATCTTTGTGCCACTGCGGGAATCTCGCCCATTCTGCTATAAGCCCATAACGGCATCATCTCGAGGTTGGTCACACTTGGCCCCGGTACTCATCGTATACTTCAATCGTCGAGCCTTGTACTTCGTCACCAACTTTGAGCTCGGTTTACTGAGCTTGCTCGGCTCATTCTCAACTCGGGCTCGAACCGAATCTTCGAGCCCATAAAATCGGGCTTACCTGATTTTGATCGTACACAAAATAATGTAATTTTGTCAAGCAAACCTCCTTTTCCACCTAGATCCGCCCCTACATTTACACTGAAGACTCTTGTGGAAGTACAAAAAGATTAAATGGTCAAATTATTATGATTCTTATTATGATCATGATCATTATAATGCAGATTTTTGGAGTGAAAGTAATGTTCGAGAAATTATTAATTAGCCCATGCAGACACAAATTCCACAAATTTTACTATTTTTACTGCATACTATCATACCTAGGCCCAGCTCCATATTGTGGAAAATCATGTTTCTCTTCCTCTACCCCTAACCTTTCCGTTTTTCCTTAACCAGTCATTATGGAATATCATGGCAAGCTATTTAAACTCTAGAAAATATAAGTAACTAAATGCTAGCCTAGAAGGGAATCTTGGAACAACGTAAAGTTGTTTCTGTGTGACCTATAGGTCACGGATTCGAACCGTAAAATCAACTCTTGCTACTTGCATCACGGTAGATTGTTTAAATCAGTCCTTCCCCGAACGCTGCATAAATATAGCATGCATTGTGTAGCGCGCTGGCTACCCAATTTTAAATGCTAGCGTAGTCAGTATTCACAAGGAAGTGTTTACACCATATATAGAAGAACAGGCTAATTAAAACCAATTTGATAATATAATTTTATCAATCATCTGAGAAGAAAAAATACTACTTTTCTGTTCAGATGATCATATCCTGCCTTCTTCTAGCTTTTAACGCAAGCAACAGCTAACAGCATAATTACAAAAAGAGGAAATTAAAAAAGAAAAAAAAATATAAGAATAAAAAAGTACAAGTATATTACTGGAAAAGTGAAAAATGTACCAATAAAAAAAGGAAAAGGATCAGAAATAGCATGGCATTAGTATTTTATTGCTGGTCCAAACATTACAGCCTCAAAAGATCACAACTGTCCTAATTAAATGGTAAACAAGAACAAAAAGAGGAAAAAAAACCCAGAGGAACAAGAAAGAGACAAAATGGAACAAGACTTGGAAAGTAATCATCAAACTATATATAGTATGATACTATATCTGATGAAAATAGAAGGAGAAGAACATGGGTTGTGTGTGGAGACATGTCATTTTCATCCCTACTTAAAATAACCCTCCATCCTTTTCACTTGTCCCCCTTTTAGATCCTTCTCTAGGACCTTGTTAAGTCCTTTTCAAGTTTAGTTGCCAATACAACCCTACCCAACCAGACGGAGTTAGATTTGAAGTTTATGCCTTCTAAATTTCAATATTTTAAATTATTGTGTCCTAAATTAATAATTTATATATATTAAATATAAGTTTTGGATTAAAACTAGGTTCGGCTCAAGTCGCAACCCAAACACTGGCACTGCTGGGGCGCCCGCGTGTGCGCCCCGCCCCCCTACTCAAATCACAATATGCATGTCTTACTCCAACACTAGTTAGTAATCTATCAGTTGTAGATACTTACTTTCACTCAATAAACTTAGGGATACCCGGCTTTCATGTTCCTCTGATGAAAACTTCATTGAGTGGCTTTCTTGATGTATTTAATGTTGATATACTGGGGTTTGTAATTTGACATGCGATCATCATATGATGAAAAGGGTTGAAAATTTAGGGTAGGGGCAGGTTAGTGCAGCAAAACTTCCACAGGCCCACAAACCGCCCCACTTGCTTAGTTTACACTATTGCTGCTTGTCATTGGCCAAAGCAATCCCCCCCCC
>ML257806.1:0-20014 GCA_005239495.1 Nicotiana undulata | reverse complement strand
CCCACACCCCCCCCTTTTTTTTGTTTTATTATTTTTTTTTTTTTTTGGACCACAAAACCCCCCCCCCCCCCCCCCCCCAAAGACAACCTAAAATAGGAGAACGGCTTTATAAAATTGGTGGTAGTTTATGCGATATTTGCAATAAAGACGAATAGACACATAACATGTATCTTGCATGTAAATTTTTATTATTATTGTTATTTGATACTCCATTTGATGTAAAGTACGAACCAGTTTGATTGGGTGCAACATTCATATTTATATCTATATCTATATATAAATATAAAAGTGGGTAATAGAAAAGTGAGGTGGCACCTCTCAAAAGTCAAGAAACATATTTATCTTTTTTCTCCTTTTTTTTAAAAGGATTTTCCATCATTTTTTTGAAATTTATTTTACATTAAAATTTTTATCTTCATAACTCACACCTCTTTATCTTCATAACGTACATTTTTAATAATCTCAATAACTCACATGCCTTTCATATCCATAACCTCTAAACATAAATGTCAAGAAACTCTTCCGGACTTATATAAGCACATATTTCAACATACTTGCAAGATTTAAATCTAAATGTATAATTTTACTCACTCCAAAATTAGTCATGTTTACTTCCATCTCCAAAATTAGATCTTTAAAGAAAATTATATGTGTGTGTATAAGAGTCGAGACAAATGAAGGTTTTCGACTATGCGAGCGAGAATATGAAGACAATGCCTTCTAAAAACAATGGAAGAAAAAGAAGAATGAAGTAGAGTTGGTTCCACAGAACACAATGAATGTGATCATAAGGAGAAAATTCAGAATTTAGAGTTGGTTAAATTAGAGAGGAGAGAGTGAGAGAGTAAGAGAGAAGATGAATTTGTAGAAAAATTAAGAAGAGCATAAAAAAAAAAATGATGGGAAGAGTTGGAAAATAATTGGGATGTTATTTTTGTCATCATTGTAGGGTATACATTAATTATTCTTTTCCCTTTTCGTTCAATTCATTTTCCTTCTCCATTTATTTTTGATTATTAATTAGTAAATTAAGAATTTTTTTTCAATAGTTTATTATCCATGTAATTGTCATACAAAATTTATATTTAGAAAATTTTGCTAATTTTGAATGAATCAATGCTATCGTGTCCGTTTAAAAAATTATAAGGTAAGTTACCTTAGGTAACATTTTTTCCCCTATATATGAACTTTAATGTAACGTTTATTTTTTTAATATGTTTGTTCCCTTTCCTTTTATTGTTTCCAAATTTAAAATACCCTAGAATTAAAATGAGTCAAGATGAAAGTATAACGAATGAAGAATTGTTCCTATATTAAAGAGAGGGATTAACTCCATTCCATTTTCTTTTACCTTTAAAAATAAATATTATCCACAACCAGTAATTTTACATCATTATTTTCATCAGTTTTTATCATTTGTCTTTAGTTCAAATATGCTAATTTAAAAAAGTTGTTCCATAATTAAACTGAAATATTTTCTCACAGTTTTTTAGTCAAAAAGATATTGAAAGTATCATTAAGAGATGATAGATTCATAAAAGAATATTTTGATTACGTATTTTTCCTACGTTCAAAATATGATGTTCTAAATCAGTTAGCTATATTTTGGTTGTATAAACAATTCTTATACATCTTATGTACTTATATAGTTTTGGCCTCAAGAGAGATGACATGGCACTGCAATCCCCTCTCTTGAATATATAAACGAAAAATAAATAGAATTGTCTGATTAATTAAATGGGACCATGGGAGGATAGATAAATAGAAGTAACTGGAAAAAAGAAAGAACTAAAGGAGTTAATACATATAAGGGTGGAGAGTATTTAAAAATGATAAAAATAGCTGACAAGAGAAAAAATACAATTTTTGAAATTTGACAGATAATAAGGAGGAAAAATAAAGGAGTTATTTATCTGATTGAAAGTGGAATCGATGTAACAAAAGAGAGATAAATTAAAGAAACAAAAAAAACTAAAATACAAAATATTAAGAATACCCTGAAAGGAGAAGAAAAAAGTGAACGCTCTAACTTTTCATCCTCCAAAATTTTTAAATTAGTATTTGTTCTTTTTTCGTTATTCTTCTATTTTCTTATTTATGTTCACATACACTAATTTATGTGAGTTGTTTTTGCATATTTAGCCGTAAATTTTTTTCATATATGATTTTAAGAGCACGCGGAGCGCAGGCAAATATACTAGTCTAAGAAAGAAACGAAAAAAGAACTTCCAAATTTTAATGTTAATTATGGTATGTTATTTATGTGGTTATAAATCTAGTCATCATGGGACATAGATAAAGTGTACATTCTCACTGTAATTCTTGTATTAAATTACCATGTTTGGTGTAACATAATATACTTTTCAGCATCCCTAATTCTTATCTTCCCATAAACAACAAAAGCTTAAGAATGGCCCATAAAACATGTCGCGAAAATCATGTCATTATTAACAATAATTATATTTGTAATTGATTACGGTTATCATTTTATTTTTGGGAATTGGCGGCTGGAGAAGCGTTCACACCAATACACTTCAACTAAATAGGAGCTTTTATATAAGGTTGTCATGCATGCCTCTGTTACATAAGTGATTGTTCCTTCTTTTGATATTTATGAAACAAAAACACATATATAGTAAACACACAATCTTTTTGTGTTCTAGCTTCAGAAACTTTTGTCGCCCTATTTTAGGATTACAACTATAAAGAAAAACCAAATGGTTCTAGGTAGGGGCGAAGCTAGAGTGTCAGATTTTTTTTATTGAATATATATAAATTATTAATTTGGAACCCACTAACTTATGATAATTAGAATCTTGAACTCATAAATTTGGAATTCTGGCTCCCCTCTGATTCTAAGACCACTAATTTAATTACTTCATCACCTTCCATAATTCTGGAGGAAGTAATCTTATGTATTAACTTACATTTGTATAGAACAAAATGATCCGACAAAAATTTCATATGTTCTTTTTCAGATATTTTTTGTCTTATTTTTACGGATGTCCTGCGAAAAAAAAATCATAATACTAAAATAATAAATAGACTACGAAATTAAATCTCCCCATAAGTTATCAAATATTATCTTGATCAAGTATCATTCTATGATGTAAACCTCGGGGGTGGGGAGAGGGGAGGGGTTCCATACCTATTTTTTTTTTAAAAAAAAAAGGTTTTAATACAAACCATAACTCGCATAAAAATGACATGACATCCATTGTTGGGGATATATAACCCTACGAAGCACAGAGATTGAGTACGAAAATCTTTTAAACTGTTCACATTTCATGTTTTCTTAATTCCTAGTTAATGTTTGGTATTAATTGTAAATCTTAACCATGATTAGTCTATAGCTAATCTTCAGCAAGGCGTTAAGAGAAGTATCTTATTGACTCAAAATAAGTGACTCTTTATTTTATATGAACCTCTCAAACTAGTAAAGGGTCAAAGAAGAATATTTAGTAAAATAAACAGAAGGTCCACAGTGTGAGGGAGATATTCAACTAACAGTATCATATTTAGTGGGGGCAATAGTTGGAGATATTTGCGTTTTAAGGTTTGAACATACCATGGATTTCAGGAATATTAAACATAATTACGTGGGACATCTTTATTTGGCCAGTCTGTCTATTTCCCATTTATATTTTGATCTATTTTTGGTAGGCAAAAACATATTATTAGTTTCTGATTTTCTAATCATTCTCCTAATAATTTTATATTTTTACCCTTCTCTCTTTACTCTAGAAGCTTTTCCACTCCATTACTATGTCTCGTCTTGAAATCCCATGCACTGTCCACTTAATCACCTTATTTTTGAAATGTTTCATTATCACATATAGTCATTCATTATGACTTCGAATATATATAAACGAAAAGAAAGGGAGAATTTCCATGTGAGTTGTTTTTAGTAGATTTGCTTAATTCCCACGATGGTGACTTGTATATTTTTGTCACTATTTAATTATGTGTCCTTTTCAAGGTGACATGATTAATAATAATCGACCATACTTCATTAATTAAAATCTAGGTAAGAGGAGAAAGGTTGTATATATTAAGGATGGAATAGTTAATTTGTGGTTTGTTGGTAAGAAAAAAAGAAGAGGAGTAGAGGTCGGTTAGATCATATAAGATTGCAATGATAATAATCATAGATTGTGTTTGATAGTACTTAACATCCATTGGTAGGAGACTTGGGTCCATTCCTTTTGTCTCTTTCGGTTCTGCTATATTTGGAACCTTCATTTTCAATAAGGTTGTTAAATTAAATTATCCACTAAAAATTCCGACTTTTTCTTTTAATTAGAATTAATAATAGATTCATGATTTTAATTAAAGACCTAAGCATACATCCCGCACTAGAAACCTTGAACAGAAGGCAAAGGGGCATCTAGAAGATATGACCCTTAGATAAATTATATGTTCCTTAGATTTGGTATTTATTTCCATGCTTGGCTTACAATTTTTTCTAATTAATCTTTCTTGAATTTTCTATTTGCGTGGCCTAAATTTCACCTGATATTATTTTATTATTCTTTAAAACTGCCAGTTTTTGAGATCTTCTCTTTTACTGTACTCAAGGCCTACAGACTAAAGGGTACCCATGAAAATAGGATTTTAAAAACTCATTTTTTAATTGAGAAATATGTGTGAATCACAGGTTCATTAAAATAAGTAAAAAAGGTGACTCTATTTCTGTGTTTTTTCACACTTGATGTCCTTTTTTGTCTGGAAGAAAAGTTTAACAAAATTTTATTGCTTTCTATTTCGTTGAAACTGGAAAGAAACAAGAAAATCGTACGTGCACTAACTATTTTCACTTAATCATCCTTTTAACTAATCCTTCAATCATACTATATATGAAAATTGAGGCCAAATTAAGCTAACTAGCCCTAACCGTTAATTACAAATTACAGCATTGACAACATGGATATCTCCAGGTGTCGATTTTCTGTTGTTGCCAATTGTGTAACTGTAAGGGCGGCGCACCAAACAGACAAAGAAAAGCTGGACTATGGGAAGAGAAATTACACACGAAAATCGAAACAGATTTTCTGTTCCTTTTTGTTTTTTTTGTTTTTAATTTCTAGTTTAATAATCTGCTATTCAAAACTCACATTGAGTATATCTAATCCATGTTTCTTAAACTCATTTAAGGGGATAAAACCTCCTTATAGAGAAAAATTTCATTTCTTTTAAGTTTATATAACTCGAAATTTCTAATTAATGATTAAAGACCTTCAACTCTTATCACACCTTTGCTACTTATTCTTTTTTAATTATATTATTTGTTGAACATACATATATATTATCGCTAATTTCTAATTTCATGCTAAAATTTCGCTTCGCACTGTTATAAATGGTGAAATTGCCATTGTTATTTTTATCTTTGTTAATTAAAACACGCAAATTAAAATATATGGTTATTATAGTAAAACCTCGTTAAAGAAATGAACTACCAATAGACAAGACAAAGATTTGTTAAAAAATAAGGGATTTATGGTGGAAAAATCTTAGAGCATAATATAACGGTGGCGTGAAAATTTGTTGTCACGCCGTCCAAATAAGCCTTTCTTCTATCTGCCAACCCCACGCGTAATCATCAACAAACAATAACCCCCACCACCCCCCACCCTCCCCCTAACCCCATCCTAACAAATTCTTCTATTTGATTACATTTTAATTTGTTATCTAGCTTGTCCTATAAATTATGAATTTAAGTTATATACTATGTTAATAGTGTCATTTTTTTTACAAAATCAATACTGTTAAACTTATGTACTAGTTGTTATTTTTAGTAGGTTATCAATTGAATTTTATATGTAATTATCTTGTAAAATAACCTGATTGCATAAATATTATTTATATAATTAGTGCATAGACTTAATAACTCTAAAATGGCTTTCTATTATTGAAATTTTTTAATTGTAAAATTTATTTTATCTTTAACAAGATGCTTTCATAACGTTATGATATCTTTAAAATAATATTTTTTAAGAATAATTGTTATATGTAATAAAACATAGTTTTTTTTCATTTTATGCTTGATCAAATGCCGCTGTATAAAATAAAATGAAGGAAGTAACTCTTTTCCTTTATGAATGGGTTTGGCCGGCGTTGTCCACACGGGCGAAGCGGGTTCGAACCATCTTAATGTCCTTTTGGGTCCGAGCTTGTTCTACGGTGTTTGTCTAGTGCGATTCATATTCTCTGTGTAGCTATTACACAGTGAGGAGTTTATTCAGTCCGCACAGATCGAGTGCTCACCGAAAAGACAGAAGCTGTAGCAGAGACTGTAGCGGCTGTGGGTTTTCCTGGGGTTAAGAAAAAAAAAAAAAAAAAAAAAACGGGAAAACATTCTGTCAAAATCATCATAAATTTCATTCCTTTTTGTATCTACCTGCTTATCACACACACAACTAGTTAGCTAAAGTCTGTGTCTATATATTTGTATATCTTTCTCAACAACAACATTTCAACCAACACCTGATTTATCCATTTATTCTTGCCCCTTTCCTTTCTCCTATTCTTAAGTCTTGATCTCTCCTCTTCTCTCAATTACTTCATTACACTTATTCTTTCAAGGGTTTAATTTCTCCACATTCCTCATTCTTTTGTCTATTTCTCTGATCACAATCTGCTAAAGGATTTCTATTTTCTGGTTAGTATTGTAAATGTGGCTTTCCCTCTTGTTCCTTGTATTTGATTTCCTTCTCTCTCTTTAATTTTTTGATGTGCATGAACTCATTTAGATGGATATATTACATGTGTTACTAATAATGGTAGAAGATGAAAGTTAATTAAGGCAACATTACATATTCCTCCAATCGTAAGTGTTGTAAAATGTTCCTTCAGGATTCTTACTTTGCTTTTCTTTCTCTTTGAGAAAAAGGCAATTGATTGATCTTTCTTGAATATTTTTTTGAGTTTCTACACATACGGTGTCTGATACCTGCATTGGGGTCCTATTAAATTCGAATTCGCGTCAGAAAATCTCATATTGAGGGATAAAACGCTCCCTAATAAAGGTGATTCCATACCTAAGGCTCGCACCTGAAAATTTTGATTAAGAATAAAGGGGTATTTACCACTTCAACGCAACCCGCACAACCTGTGTTAGTATCTTTCTTGAATGTTATAACTCCTAGGTCATGAAATGAAGTGGTACTGAGGTTGGACGCAAATGGTGGGGGTGCGAAAAGGGTTTTTTTCTGAAGGGATATCATGTGTTATTGAGTAGAATGCACTCAAAGAAATTATTTCCACATTTTTTGCTTGTATATTTATTTATCTTGGAATATAGAACATCTTTTTCATTTTGTTTTAAAAACAACACTAAAAGAAGTCAACGTTTTCGGCTGCTATTTTCTCTTGTCTAAATGATAACTACAATTACATGCAACATAGGCCATTGGCTTATTAATCATTTCTTGTGGATTTTCATGTTTATACTTGTTTTTCTTAGATCCCACTAGTGGTGCACTTTGTAAACTACCCACAAAAAAACTAAGTAATGATGACTAATACAACCAAAAATAAACATCTAGTATACATCGATAGTTTAATTAAGTTCTTTACTAGCAATGCATTTTAACCTGTTATAGTATAGTCCTGCTTTATTTTTCAGGTCATTAACAATGTATTATGAATACAAATTTATTTTTATTTATCAGGGCACAGAGCCAGAGAGTTGAGTGCGGGTTCGGCCGAACCCAGTAGTTTTGGTTCGAACCATACATTTATCTTAAAAAACTCATTGAACATGTATAAATTATTAATTTAGAACCCAGTAACTTAAAATAATTAAAATTCTGAACCCATAAACTTGAAATCTTTGCTCCGCCTACGAGGGCATAGATCAAATTAAGCTCAACCCCACCCATTATCCCCTCCACGAATGGATGTGAATGAATGGAATGATGAGAAATCTACAAGACAATGAAGTGTAACATTCACTCTTATGTGTTATATTCAACTTCACACTATTGAAATGATAAGTCTGTATTTCTTATAAAAGTTGCTTTCTGATTAATGTTTTATATTTTAATTTTTTTCCTTAGCCAGAATAAATTAACTTGAAGATCGATAGAAATGGAGATGGACTCATGTGTTCCTCCTGGATTTAGATTTCATCCAACTGAGGAAGAACTTGTTGGATATTATCTCAAGAGAAAGATTAACTCTCTCAAGATTGACCTTGATGTCATCACTGATATTGATCTCTACAGAATTGAACCATGGGATATCGAAGGTAAATTCATTAATTTTTTTTTGCCTTTTTTGATTCATTATTCAAAAACAAAAACTAATAAAAAACATAAGTGTGGCAATTCCTTTACCACTTCGACAAGAAGGATAAAGGGAAATATGGTGCACAAAATATCCCGTATTCACGTAGGGCTCTGGGAACAAGGGCAGAGCTAGCGTATATGTTATGGCTTCGGCCGGACACAGTAACTTTGCTCCAAACCATGTATTTGTCTTAAGAAATTCATTGAATATATGCAAATTCTGAATTTAGAACTCAATAACTTAAAAGAAACTTGAATTTCGTAACCAATGACTTTAAATCTAGCTTTGTCATGGAGGAGCCGCACCCCAAAGAGTGTGATATATAGACAACCTAGCTACCGTAATGCAAGCATTAGTAGTTACTTCCACGGTTCGAACCTGTGAACTATAGTCACATGAAAACAACAACTTTACTATTTTTCAAGGCTCCAAGGGTCTAGGAAATATATATATATAGCTTAAATCTTGAATGTTTCACATTGTCACGAAGGTGGGTTGCTCTGATGGTAAGCACCATCCACTTCCAACCAAGAGGTTGTGAGTTCGAGTCATCCCAAGAGCAAGGTGGGGAGTTCTTGGAGGGAAGGAAGCCGAGGGTTTTATTGGAAACAACCTCTCTACTCTAGGGTAGGGGTAAGGTCTGCGTACACGCTGCCCTCCCCAGACTCCACTTATGGAATTATACTGGGTTGTTGTTGTTTGACATTGTCATGAACTTTTAGTCTAATTATTTTCACGTGGTTGCAGGTAGGTGTAAATTGGGATATGAAGAACAAAATGAGTGGTATTTTTTCAGTCACAAGGACAGGAAATATCCGACGGGAACGAGGACAAATAGAGCCACAACAGCAGGATTTTGGAAGGCAACAGGAAGAGATAAGGCAGTGTTATCAAAGGAGAAGATAATAGGGATGAGGAAGACGTTAGTTTTCTATAAAGGAAGAGCTCCCAATGGAAGGAAAAGTGATTGGATTATGCACGAATACAGGCTCCAATCCTCACAACACGCTCCTCCTCAGGTACTCACATTTTGCACTATAATTTAACATGTGATTACATTATCATTGTTTATCATAAAATAGCTAGTTTAAACTGAATGGGGATTTGATTTGACAGGAAGAAGGATGGGTAGTATGCAGGGCATTCAAGAAGCCAACTCCAAACAAGCAACCATGTTTAGATTTAGCATGGCAAAATTCTTATTATATTAGAGGAACAAACACCACTTATACACCTTCTTCTTCACTATCAGAATTCCCAATTACTCCAATGCATCAATCTCTCAACAATGCATTCAACCAAACAACAAATTTCCACCAATTTACATTCAATCCATCTCATGATCATCATCAAAATATGATCATTAATTCAAGCCAAAATTACTTTGAGAATCAGCTAGTTGAACTTCCACAACTTGATAGCCCTACCATTTCAACAAGTTTGTGTACGATAGATAAAAGTCTTGGTGAGCAGAATTACACAGCCAACAACGAAGACGATCGCGAAGAAGTGAAGCATAGTAATAATGGGATTAATAATAACCAATTTTATGGTGATTGGAAGAATTTTGACACATTGATTGAGCCACTTTCTCATTCTTTCACTAATCCTCCATTATTGAATCGCCATGACTCTCAGAATCATATAAGCCATTTGCTCGAGTGTCTCCCAGATTTATAGCTTCCAATCCTTCAAGAAGATGCTTTATATTATCAAAATATTTTAACAATTAGAGGAACTTTTTTTTTTTTTTGGCAGTAAAGAATTTCAAGGACAAAAGCAAAGGTAAAGGGGAAAATTTGGAATTAAGGGAAAAGGGCAGCTGCAAGGCATATGGCCTTAGAATTCAATTGTTCATTTATCTTTCATTTAACTATTTTATGATGTTAACTGTGAATTAATGTTGTTTGTATCTACTGATCAAAGAAGCTTTTTTATTTTATTTTTTATCTTAAAATATTTTTCTTGATTGTATTATTCTTTTTCCTTGATTTACTTCATCATATTTTGAATTTTTTACTAATCAGTTTGTAAACTTATTACGTATCCAACAATTGAGATGCTCTAAAAAATTATAACCGTCCTATATGTCTCTGGCAATTAAGATAGTGGCCAATACTGTTCCAAGTCCACCCGTCACGTTCTGACTTTCCGCAAAACAGTTATTCCAATAATGACATTTTTGTTGGATTGTAACTTAACTACAGGACTAAGGTTGTTCAATTAGGGTGCGTTTGGTATAAAGGAAAATGTTTTTCATGAAAAACAAGTAGTAATCTTATTTATTTTCTGGTGTTTGGTACGAAATTTTGAACTCATAAACTTCGAAATACATAAACCTCTCAACTCATAACTTTGAAACTTGTAAAATTTTGAACCTATAAACCGAAAAATGAAAAAAGTAAAACTGAAAATATATATAAAAAAATATTTTTTCCCGGGGAGGGGGAGGGGGAAGGAAAAAACAGAAATTTGAAAATTACAAAAAAAGTTTTAAATTTGTTTTTTGTGCGGGAGTGGGGGCAGGGGGGGGGAAGCAGAAAAAATAACAGAAATTTGAAAATTACAAAAAAAGTTTTAAATTTGTTTTTTGTGCGGGAGTGGGGGCAGGGGGGGGGAAGCAGAAAAAATAACAGAAATTTGAAAATTACAAAAAAAGTTTTAAATTTGTTTTTTGTGCGGGAGTGGGGGCAGGGGGGGGGAAGCAGAAAAAATAACAGAAATTTGAAAATTACAAAAAAAAAAGTTTTTAAAAAAAAAAAAATTTGCGGGGTGGGGGTGGGTGGTGACGAAAAAAAATCTTTTTGGAGAGAGGGCATGGGGTGGATTGGTGAGGGTAAGAAATATGATGAGTAAGCTTGAGAAGGAGTTTTGGAATTTTTCCTCTTGATAGGGAAAACATTTTCCTCCAATTGGAGGAAAATGAGTTGATGAAGAGAATATTTTCCAAAACATTTAAACCAACCAAACATGGGAAAATTGGAATCCGAAAAATGTATTCCTTCATACCAAACACACCCTTAGATTTTCAAAATTTTTGATTGCAAAATATTTTATTTTACCCTCAAAATTATCAAATTTTTTCTTTTACCTTTTTAATATTATAATTTTTTTTACCTTTTCATTCAACATTATGGACTTATCTATATAACGAATATTATTTATAAAATAAAAAATAAATGTCATGGCCTCACAAAGTTTTTACCCCTTAAGTTTTTAATACCACAAGTTTCAAAAGTCAATTTTTTTCTTAAACTCTGTGTCAAGTCAAACAACTTCATCTAAATTGAAACGGAGGGGAGTATTATCCTAAAAAAGAAGAAGAGAATCGAATCTAGAAAAAGAACTGAAATTTTACCTCTTATAGCAAAGGTATACAGAAAAAGAAAGGAAATTTTACCTCTTATAGCAAAGGTATACACCCTATTTATTATAAATCAAAATTATTTTCAAATATTACTTTTTATAGCTAACTTTTATATTTTATAGAATAAGTATTTTGTGGTATATACTATCATTGAGGCATGAAAGAAGGCATGAAATATGCTATTTATATTTTTCCTTTCTCTTAGACAGCTGGATATACCTATTTTTAAGGTGACTGTCATTATTGTATTTATGTATACATGACACGAATACATGTGAATACATGCGCATACAGCTAGACTGCCCTGATTTTAGGCACTTTTTACTGTTGTATTCAAGAATACAGCAGCGCGGATACATGTGAATACATGCGCAGCTGGACTGCCCTGGTTTTAGGCGCTTTTTCATGTTGTATTCATGAATACATGGCACGAATACATGTGAATACATGCATGTGCAGCTGGACTGTCCTGATTTTAGGGGCTTTTTTCTGCTGTATTCATGAATACAACAACGTGAGTACATATGAATACATGCGCGTACAGCTGGACTGCCCTGATTTTAGCCGCTTTTTGTTGCTGTACTCATGAATACATGGCACAAATACATGTGAATACATGCACGCACAACTGGACTACCCTGATTTTTAGGCGCTTTTTGCTGCTGTATTCATGAATACAACAACGCGAATACAACGAATAACAACTAAATAGTAGATATAGAAAGTAATTATGTATATGGAAGCTATAAGAAGTTAATAGTCACTAAACAATAGTAATTTCTGAAAATTGCTCAAAACGAAAAGGTGAGAGAAAAATAAGAGCCAGAACGCTGGACCAATTTGCGGGCCATCTATATGGGCCAAACAAACGCTAACCCATTCCCTTCTTCTAAAAGTATAGACTACTTTCACGAAGGAATTTTTACATTCCTATGCCATATAGGAAACCTTATTACCCTCAATGTTTAAGGTATGATATAATTACATTTAGCATACCTAATTACCAATTCTATTCCATATAGTGTATTAAATTAGTCTCCTAAAACTCTACCATATATTCCCACCCCCTCTCACGTATTTGTTCGATTTTCATTCAACCGAATTGGTTTTAGTCTTTTGTTGAGTATTATCACGAATTGTTTGAACGAACAATTCTGGACAGACTTTTGTACTGTTTGATTTTGGCGTATTTCATCTCCATATAAATGTATAACTGAAAAACGTTTTTGAAGTTAAGACCATTGAGCAATGAGCAATTGAAAAAATTATTATACCACGTTTCTCTCTTCACATCCCGATCCCTAATTTTAGTAATGTAAATCAAATGAAAAGAGAGCAACAACTCCACCATTGATAACCATTAAAAAGCTTTGAAGCTTTGAATTCGAATTTGGGTTTGCAAAAATCATTATTTGTTTGGATTGGGTGTTGTTGCAAATAGTTGGGAATATGATTTGGAGTTTATATCTCAATTTTGAGGGTGTTTTGGTGAATATTAGACTTGATTTTTGTTGAATTTCAGATTGAAAGTCGAATAATAATAAGAAGAAAACGTAATATGCACTATATTTATGCATTGTAGTAAAATTATAGAAATAATGTAAGAAAATTGTAGATAAGTTGTAGATAAGTGTAGATAAATTGTGTAATATATAATTAGTTGTATGAAACTTATTTTACAATGTATAAATCAGATACAAAATATACAAAAGACATATTGTATAAATTTTATATAAAATTTGTATTTGAGTTGTATGTTATTGTAGTTATATTTAACTTGATAGAAATAATGTGTGAAAGTTGTAGATAAGTTGTATAATATATAATTAGTTGTGTGAAATTCATTTTTACTATGTATAAATCAGGTACAAAATATACAAAAGACATATTGTATACAATTTGTATTTAAATTGTTTTTGTAGTTGTATTTAATTGGATAGAAATAATGTGTGAAAATTATAGATAAATTGTAGATAAGTTATATATACAAAAATATCTATAATTTATCTACAAAATATCTACAAATTGGGTACATTTTAATATCCCAATTCCCATTCAATTGTAGCATAATTGTGATTGTCGAAATAATTGCGTTTTTTTGCAGAAAATTTGTAGAAAGTTTTAGTCGTTTTTGATTTTGTAGTAAAGTTGTAGTAAAATTGTAGAAAGATTGTATTATGTTGTTTATATATATTTTTTAATTAAATATTGTATGAAAGTTGAAGAATATTGTATAAAAAATGTATTTAAGTTGTATGATATTGTAGTTGTATATAAAGGGTAGAAATAACGTATAAAAGTTGTAGATAAATTGTAGAAAAGTTGTATTATATATATTGAATAACCATAAATCATGCTATCATATGTCACTATATCTGGTTTAATACCTTCTTCCTTCATTTGATTTAAAAGATTACTAGCTTTTTCAAAATGTCCCTTGCAAGATTAACCATAAATTAATTAATTCCAAGCACAAATATTTCTGTTTATCGTACAATCAAAAAAAACTTGAGCAGATGACAATTATCATTCTTCACATCCATATCTACTAGTGAAGTTGCAACATGCAGGTCATAGTCAGTCCATTTCTTATATATAACATGGCAATGAATCTCTTTACCACTATTCAAATAGCCTAATTCAGTCACTGCTTGAAGAACATTGGTTATCGAGTTGCGATTGGCACTTTTCATCCTTCTTAAAATCTCCAAAACTTGTCCATATGATCAATGAATAAACTGACCAGATAAAAGGCAATTCCAGGTTATTAAGTCTGATTTAAAAAAAAAATCTGATTTTATGTTGGAGAGTTTCATTTCATGAAATAACTCCAACGCATCATCAAGGTAACCAAGTGCAATATACCCCAAAATAATACTGTTCCAACAAGGCATATTACAATTGTCTGTTAAATCAAAAATTACTCTAGCAATTTTGATTTTGTCATTTTTTACATACATGTTGATCGTGCAGTACGTATCAGTATATTACACAACGTGGATTGCATCTGGAGAGAAGAGGGAGAGAGGAGAGAATAAAAGAAAAAGGGTGTAACTAAATTCCTTGATTGAAGGCACAAATAATGGATTGAGAGCCTTTTAAGGTGGATTGTATATATTTTGTAAACAAAACTTGTTTATGCCGGGTAATTAACTAAACATGAACATTTAGGGTAATAAAGTTTTCAATAGTGTATAGGAATGAAAAAAATCCCCTTCACGAATCGAGAGCTCACATTTCCGAATCCAATTCTAGAAGATTTAAGGAGTTTTTACACCCTATAAAAAAAGTTAATACCCTATTTATTTTTAAATAAATACCATTTTAAAAAATTATATTATATAGCTACCTTTTACCCTTTATAGCAAAATATTTAATTATGGTTGCATCCTACCCTTAAGCCACCATATACGCTAATTATTATTTTTTTCTCTCCTTTTTCTGATTTTATCTCACATAATCACTTTAAAATTCACAAACCACGTTCTCCTCTTTTTTTTTTTTTTTTGGATACACTTTACTCTCTTCTCCCACAAAATCACGATTCAGACTTCTTCTCCCACCCACATTGCATAAGTCTCTTCCATTCGCACTCCCCAGTTGAATTCTCTCTAAAATCTCGGTTTTAATTTTTGATACAAGTTCTTGGGGTAAGTATTTAGCTTCTTAGATTTTGATACATGTATTAATTTCCACAGATTTGTTTTTTGCTTCTTAAACAATAACCATTGTTATTGTTCGTATAACAAAAAGATTTCAGAATTTCTCTCCAATGTTGGATTCAACGTCACACAAGATGATCACCAAAGGTATACCCACCAAACTACTCAATTTCGATGGGCCCTCTTTCTCTTTGCAAATCACTCAAGAGGAGTCAGAATTTGCAGGTGTGGCCGCAACTACAGCTTCAGAGAAAAGAACTAAATTACACAATGACAAATCGAAAGAAGTCCAAGTTGAGAAATCTTCAAAAGAAACAAAAATTTCAGTTGCGGAAAAGAGGAAAAAACCTATGAATGATGCTTCATGTGTCAAGATTAAGGATGTTGATGCAAAAAAAAGCTTGGATACACGGCACGAATATAGAATACAATGTCCATGGCTACCTTTAAATATATACAGTTAAATATCTTGTACCATGGCTAAATATAGGATACAGATACGTAAATAAAAGGCAACTTACAGTCATTCGTGTAGATATTGCCTCATTCAAGGTAAACATCTCCTGGTATTTTTTTTTCAAGTGTTGTGTATGTCTGTGAAGATTCTTTCCGATTGCTGCAATTCCAACGTCCAAACATTTTTCTAACTTCTTCGAGGAAGTCGTATATTGGCAATTCCCTTGCTGACACAAGTGAGGCATTGATTGACTTAACAATTTTTGGCGTCATTGTCCATCCCCTGTTAACGGGTGCATACAGCCTATCCCACTTTTCGTATCCAGCTAACTCCAAGTATTCCTTAACCCTAATATCCACTTTCTCCACCTTCTCCATTAGACTGTCAAACTCAGCCCGTGTGTATGCTTTTGCCATCGAGAAGTATATCTCGCTCAACTTTGAATGACTCTTTTTGAATTTCTTATATACGTTGTTCCAAAGATGCCATATACAAGTAAAATATGGTACAATTAGATACACTCTTGATACAAACTAGATGATACTTCCGTTTCTATCTGAAACGATGCACATGCTTTCCCTCTCACCATATGCTTCCCTGAATTGCTCAAAGAACCACGTCCAAGCAACATCGTTCCCTGAATTAATAACACCATATGCTAGTGGAAGTATATGACCTGTAAAGAAAATTGCATACATATTATAAATATGTATTTCAATATTTAATATGCAGTAATATTATAATACTTTATTATAATCAACATACTCACCTGCACTATCCAACGTGCTGGCCGAGACGAAAGTCCCAATGTAATATGATTTTAAGTGGCTTCCATCCATAATCACAATGAGTTTACATTGATTGAACCCCTTTATAAAGGCGTACAAGGATATATACACATACTTGAGCTCATTTATGGGGATTACCATTCTAATGTGCGAACCAGAATATGTCATATCCATTGTATACAAGTATCCTGGTAATTTATTGTATGAATCAGCCGGTTCACCCCTCAAAAAATTCATTGCCTTTTCTTTAGCCCACCACGCCAACATGTAACTAACATCTACACCAAAATCTGATTTCACATCATCAAATATATCTTTTGGAGTGTATTTTCTCTTATGAGTAGTAAGTTTGGACCTAATCATACCACCGATAAGACTGCTACTTGCTTGACGTTTCTCATATACCTTATCCTTCAACGGACATGTATGCTTATCATTGAACTCTCTCACTTTGAATAATTGTGATATGTTAATGTTAGAAGCCTTAAACCTCCATTCACAATCTTCTGACATACATAATAATGCATAGCTGCAAAGAATTGTATGTAAATTCAAGCTGTATGTAGATGTATATAGATACATTTAAACATGTCAAAATACGCCTATACTTATAAGTATACACTTAAATACAACTAATACAATTAATAAAAAATTAGAGCCAATGTAATACACAACAATACATGTATTATTAATACATAAAAAAAAAAAGCACAACAGTGAAGGTCAATTAAAAATCCACAAATTCACCAAAATACATCCGCATACCACTTGAAATTACATACAACTCTTAAGTACCAGCGTAATGCTCCACAAGAATATATGTATTATTAATGCATAAAATAAACAAGCAAAGCACTGAAGGTCAGTAACAAATTAACAAATACATCTAAATACATCTACATACAATTTGAATTTTACATACAATTCTTCTGTTCTAGCGTAATGCTCCACATTAAATACATAAAAAAAAAGCACAACAATGAAGGTCAGTAAAAAATTAACAAATACACCTAAATACATCTACATACAATTTGAATTTACATACAAAAATTATGTACCAGCATAATGCTCCACAAGAATACATGTATTATTAATACATAAAAAATAGAAAACGCACAACAGTGAAGGTCAAGTAAAATTCATAAATACATCTAAATACGATTTATAACTCCTACCATGAATACAATATACAAAAAAAATATTGAATAATTAAGAACAGTCAAACCTGATAGCATTAGACCTATCAACCCGGAATTGAAACCTTTCATATATAGCGTAATGCTCCATCACCTCTTTCAATGTAGCTTTATCCTTTATATACTTGTCCATCCAGAACCTCTCTTTGATTAAGTTTTGAAATTATCAAATTCTTGTCCATTTCGAACACCCCAATTGGTTCGCCTGAATTGACAACATCAAGATCAAGTGTCTCATCAGTATCGAAATTATAACTTTGAACTGCTTCGTCTATTTGGACATGTCTCCTTGAATTAAACTACCTCCGGCTACAACTTCTTTGTCAATTGTTGTTATGCACAAAGGATACATCCCGAATTCTCTGTTCTCTTTTTTCAACTCTACATACACCCTGTAACCCATATCATTGTGTATTTTCATTGGCGTGCTATTTCCTTCTACTCTGTATTGGATTTTAATGGTCTTTGAGCTCAAATCTATGTTCAGTTGCTTAGAAATTGATGCAACCAAATCATTATACGACGCATACTCCTTTATCAGTATTCCCTTAATCGAATAATCGACGTAGTTACTCTCACTGTTCCACTTTCCAGAATGATGCAATAAAACTGTTAAACTTGTTATATGCAAAATCGAATTATATTGTATACAACTGTCACGACCCAATTCCGGAGTCATGATGGCGCCTATCGTGGAACCAGGAAAGCCACCCATTTTATCTAAGCTAAAGGCACTTACCAATAAAATATCATTTTTTTACAAGTCCGTGGATAATAATAATAATAAATCTGAAGTTTTAAACAATATCTGAAACCAAAGTTCAAGTCTACAACCCCGGATCTAGTGTCACTCAGTCACGAGCTACTACAACATAAGAATGTCAAGATACGGGAATAGACAACATAGTCTGTAAAAGTAAAGTGCAACAGGAAGATAAAGAGGGAAAAGACGAGGCTGCAATCGCCAGCTGCTTCCTCGAAGACTCCAAAAGAAACTCTAACCGCAAATCCGCAACCGCTACCGGGTTCCGATGAACCTGGATCTGCACACAAGGTGCACGGGGTAACGTGAGTACACCAACTCAGAAGTAACGAACCCAAACTATGGACTGAGAGGTAGTGACGAACTAAACCTTAATAATTATAATCATTAGCATACAAAAAATTATACATGTTCACAGTTTATCAGAAAATAACAACAGAATCTACTAGGTATATCTCAATATGCTCTACATGCCAACAAATCAACAGTGTGAAAATGCACATGGTGCTCCCAACTCTCCCACAGAAGTCCACTCAGTACTATATATGGGTCTCAAGCCCAGGGAAGATCCATCCCGGAATATGCATAAACACCGGTGATTGTAGTCACTCAGTACTGAGGAAAAAGGCCAATCCAGCCCCACGGAGAAGATCCATCTCCGTAATGCCACACTCGGACAAGATCCATGTCCAGGGATGATCCATCCCACACATATATCAACTTTGGACAAGATCCATGTCCAGGGAAGATCCATCCCTCACATATATCAACTTCAGACAAGATCCATGTCCAGGGAAGATCCATCCCTCAATATCGATGCGCTCACTGGGGGTGTAAAGACTCCGTAGGGGCTCCTATAAGCCCAAGCGCTATATCAAACCAACGAAGGAATGATTACAGTATCGCTGCGGTGTGCAGTCCGATCTCATAATAATCTCAATAACAGGCCCTCGGCCTCACTCAGTCATTACTTTTCCAGTCTCACTCATATGGCTCACAGATGTATAAATCAACCCAAACAATGATAAATATGCATATAATTAACAATTTCCAAGACTGAGGCATGAAATGATATGCTATAACAAGACTTAGTATATGAAATCAAGTAATCACAAGAGGAGACAGTAATAGACGACCATTCGGGTCTCAGCATTTTCGGCGTGAAGCCTTTGCATTTATACTTAACATGATTTCTAATATGTTCAAAGTAAATACAACCTTCACAGTACCGGTATCAGCCTGAAATAACCATTAGGCAGTGCCATGGGATGAGCCAGGCCACAAACATTCGGTGTACGCCCGCATGCCCGTCACTTGGCACGTGCGTCACCTTAATTAACATCAATTATGAGATAACTTGGGGCTTTGAACCCTCCGTTCCAAGTTTGAGAACGTTACTTACCTCAAAATCGGCTAAAACACTACTCCACAGTGCCCTTGCCTCGAAATTTGACCTCCGAGCGCTCCAAATCTACCAACAATCAAGTGTATA
>ML257805.1:0-27370 GCA_005239495.1 Nicotiana undulata | reverse complement strand
TTTATATGTACTCATGCTGCACTTCCTTTTCTTTTTCTGCACTTGATTGTGCAGGTCTTGAGGTTGGCCCGTCTAGTCGTCCGTCCGCTGGTAGATACTGATTGCGGTGTCACTCCATACGGTGAGCTGTCTTCTTGGCGTCATCCTGACAGCACCTCTGGAGCCTTCTAGTTTCATTTTGCTCAGTCTTTTGTTTCAGACTGCGGCTTGTATTTTTGTATATATATTTCAGTTGCTGTATCTATGTAGCCGCCCGTTGACACTGTGACACTAGTCCTGGCACACACTTGTTGTAGTTATGTTGGGTTTCGGGGTTGTATATATTTGGCCTAGCTGTGGTTCAGCTTGTATCTACGGCCTTACCTCATATCGCTGTTATATTCCGCATTATAATTGTTATAAATTGTAAATAACTAGAATATCGAGTTCTGGGGTAGTATCTCCTAAGGATTTATATGTTGGCTTGCCTAACCTCACCGTTAGGTGCCATCACGACCTGAGCTGGGTTTTGGGTCGTGACAATATGGGTAATCGGGTTTTGGTCTGAGCCTTGTGTTTGGACCAAGCGGGCCCGGGGTCGAATTTTGGTATTTTTGGAAGAATGCTAGGGATTGTATATTTAGGATATGGAATTGTATTAATGAGTCATTATTGATGTTAATAAGTTAATTGTGTCTAGATATCTTCGGTTTCGAGTTGAATTCAAAAGGAAAGGCAGTATTAGAGGCTTGAATTGCTATTCTTGAACCCGAGGTAAGTGTCTTGCCTAGCTTTGGTGAGGGAATAGGTATTGTATGCTATGTCCTAAGTGTTTATCATGTTCAATGCATAGGTGAAGTGACGAGTATCTATGTATTATGTGTCAAACATGCCCGTGAGTCCATTTTTGATGAAATTCTTATTATTACTTCCATATTCAGTGTATTAGGAAATTGTCTCTACTTGGAAGTTGATTGTTGTTGAAAATCCTTGTTGATGAACTTGCTATGTAATGGTTCTATTGAGGATCCAACTATAAAGGATATACGTGAAAAGGTTGGTTATAGCTAAGACCCTTGTCGGGCAATTGTTATTATATTGACTGAGATATTCCCCTTGTCGGGTGTTTATGATCAGTATTTCCACTATGTTGCATTCCTTGCCATTTGATATTATCATTTTTATGGTGAGGAAGAGTGTAAAGCACGAAGGGTGATGTCGTGCCATCATTTACATTGATTACATCATAAAATGCATAGTGAGGAAGAGAGTAAAAGCACGAAGGGTGATGCCGTGCCATTACATACATTGCTCGTATTTATACTTGTTACGTTAGCATTCTTGTTAATTTGCTCTTTTGCTTTCTCCTATGTGTTAATTAATTGTTCTTATCTCTCACTTGTCACCCCCATTAATTTCTCCCGTATCCCATGCTTATATGTCTATTCCTGCGTTTTTCTATGCTATATCTTGTAGAACTGTACATGTAGATTATCGTTGTCAAGTCTAGCCTTGTCACTACTTCGGCCGAGGTTAGGCTCGGCACCTACTGAGTACATGGGGTCGGTTATACTGATGCTACACCTGCACTTCTTTATGTTGTGCAGATCCCGCAGCCGGACCCAGTGGACATCGTTAGAGGGAGTATCCTTCAGTCCACCTCGGAGATTGCAAGGTAGACCCGCAGACGTTCGTGGGCCTTGGCGTCTCCTCTATCCCTGTTTCTTCCTTCCTGTCTTTTTCAAAAGACAGTTGTATACAGTTATTGTTCAGCCCCTTGTTTGTAGTAATCTTTTAGTATGTTCGTGAGTTAGTGACTCCAGATTCGGGGATTGTTACCACGTATTGTATTTGTTTCTATCACTTAGTCCTGTTTTATCTACTTCCGCTGTTAAAATTTGTAAACTATTTTTGGTTAATTCTATTAATTCGGTGTTATCATGTTAGTTTAACTGTACACATTGGCTTGTCTAGCGGGTTCAACGTTAGACGCAGTCACGACCTGAAGGTGGGATTTTGGGTCGTGACAAGTTGGTATCAGAGCTCTAGGTTGCTTAGGTCTCACGACTCACGGACACACTTGGTAGAGTCTGAGGGATCGAAACGGAGACGTCTGTACTTATCCCCGAGAGGCTGCAAAGTTAGGAATAACTTCACATCTTTCATTCTCTGTCGTGCCAAATGAATTCTAAATACTTATTGAGTCTCTAATTACTCTCTCGCAGATGGCGAGACCGCGTGCTTCCTCATCGACCGATCAACAACCTGACCCTCCTATTGCAGCTCCTACAAGGGGTCGAGGCCGAGGCCGAGGGAGAGCTAGAGCAGCAGCTCCAGTTGAGGACCCACATATAGACTATGCCGGTGAGGTTCCTACTTAGACAGTCCCAGTTGGACCAGCTCAGGTCCCAGAGGGGTTCATTGCTACCCCAATGCTTCAGGACGCCCTAGTCTGCTTGGTGGGACTTATGGAGAGTGTGGCTCAGGCCGGTCTTCTTCCTACTGCACCAGCTGGATCTCAGGCTGGGAGAGGGACCCAGACTCCTGTTATTCATACCTCAGAGCAGGTTGCCACTCAGATTCAGACTCCAGCACCTCAGACAGCCGGAGTACCTCAACCGGGTAGTGTGGCACCGACAGTTGAGGGAGCAGTTATGTCAGCAGATTCCCTATAGAGGTTGGATAGATTCACCAAGTTATTCACTGCTACTTTTACTTGTGCAACATCAGAGGATCCCCAGGATTATTTGGACAACTGCCATGAGGTTCTTCGGAACATGGGCATAGTAGAGTCCAATGGAGTTGACTTTGCTACCTTTCCGTTATTTGGCGCAGCCAAGACTTGGTGGAGGGATTACTGCTTGACCAGACCAGCTGGGTCTGCACCTTTGACTTGGATTCAGTTCTCAGAGTTATTCTTGGGGAAGTTCCTTCCCATTACTCAGCGAGAGGATCTTCGGAGGCAGTTTGAGCGTCTCCAGCAGGGTTCTATGTCAGTCACTCAGTACGAGACCAAGTTTATCACCTTAGCCAGGCATGCATTGATGATATTTCCCACTGATCGAGAGAGGTTTCGAAGATTTATTGAGGGTTTGGCCCAGCCTATCAGACTTCAGATGGCCAGGGAGTCAGGTACTGATTTTTCCTTCCAGGATGCGGCTGATGTGGCCAGAAGGATTGAGATGATTTTATCACAGAGTGGTGGTCAGGCAGCTGACAAGAGGCCCCGTCACTTTGGTAGATTCAGTGGAGCCTCATCTGAAGGCAGGGATTCTTTCGGCAGAGGTCATCCACCCCGACCTTTTCAGTCAGCACTTCAGGTATCTCACTGTGCACCGCCATCTTCTATTAGTGCACCACCAGCACCTATCAGTGCACAGCCGCTTCAGAGTTACCAGGGTGGTTATTAAGGTCGTCCGGGGCAGTTCTAGAGTCCCCAGCCATATCAGCAGAGGCTGTGTCATTCTTGTGGTGTTCCGGGGCACATTATGAGGTATTGCCCCAGGGTTTTGGTTAGTTCTCAGTCCCAGGGTTCTCGCGCAATGGTCCCCGCAGCAGGTGCACCCCAACCCCATCAGCCAGCTAGAGGTGGTGGTCGTGGTGCTAGAGGTGGAGGCCATACTCATAGAGGTGGAGGGCAGGCCACCAAAGGTAGAGGTCAGCCAGCACCAGGTAGATCCGGAGACATGCAGGTTGGAGGGGCTCCGCCCCGTTGTTATGCTATTCCTGCCAGGCTCGAGGCTGAGGCCTCTGATGCAGTCATCACAGGTACGGTTTCAGTTTGCAGCCGAGATGCTTCGGTGTTATTTGATCTGGGTTCTACATTCTCCTATGTGTCTTCATATTTTGCCCCTTATTTGAGCATACCCCATGATTCCTTGAGTACTGCTGTGAATGTGTCTACACCGGTGGGTGATTCTATCGTGGTAGATCGAGTCTACCTTTCTTTCTTAGTTGTTATTGGTGGTTTGGAGACTCGAGTTGATATTTTGCTTCTTGATATGGTTGACTTTGATGTTATATTGGGGATGGATTGGTTATCCACCTATTATGCTATTCTGGGTTGTTATGCCAAGACAGTGACCTTGGCCTTGCCAGAGGTACCTCGTTTAGAGTGGAGAGGGACTCATAGTCATTCTTCTAGTAGAGTTATTTCTTATATGAAGGCTCGGCGCATGGTCGAGAAGGGTTTTATTACCTATCTGGCCTATGTTTGTGATTCTAGTGTCAAGGTTCCTTCCCTAGAGATTGTGCCCGTAGTTCGTGGGTTTCCAGAGATGTTCCCTGCTGACCTGCCAGGTATGCCACCCGACAGGGATATTGAATTTTGTATTGAGGTAGCTGAGGGCACTCAACCTATTTCCACTCCGCCATATCGTATGGCCCCGCTAGAGTTGAAGGAGTTCAAGGAGTAGTGGCAGGATTTGTTGGATAAAGGCTTCATCAGGCCTAGTGTTTCTCCTTCGGGTGCTCCAGTGTTGTTCGTTAAGAAGAAAGATGGCTCAATGAGGATGTGTATTGACTACTGGCAGTTGAATAAGGTTACTATTAAGAACAAGTATCCTTTGCCGAGAATTGATGATTTATTTAATCATCTTCAGGGTGCTTCGGTGTTCTCTAAGATAGACTTGAGATCTGGTTACCATCAGCTGAGGATCAAGGCATCTGACATTCCAAAGACGGCCTTTCGTACTCGTTATGAGCATTATGAGTTTCTAGTTATGTCATTTGGGTTGACAAATGCCCCCGCTGCTTTTATGGAGTTAATGAATCGGGTGTTCAGGCCTTATTTGGACTCGTTCTTGATTGTGTTTATTGATGATATATTGATATACTCTCGCAGCCGGGAGGAGCATGAGCAGCACCTTAGAGTCTTCCTTCAGACTCAGAGGGATAGTCAGTTGTACGCCAAGTTTTCTAAGTGCAAGTTCTGGTTGAGTTCTGTGGCACTCTTAGGTCACGTTGTGTCGGCATAGGGTATCCAGGTTGATCCCAAGAATATTTCAGCAGTTAGAGATTGGCCTAGGCCCACTTTAGCTATAGAGATTTGGAGTTTCTGAGGCTTAGCAGGTTACTATCACCGATTTGTGGAGGGTTTTTCATCTATCGCAGCCCCGATGACCAGGTTAACCCAGAAGGGTGCTCCGTTCCTGATTAGTGTGAGGTGAGCTTTCAGAAGCTCAAGACAGCCTTGACCACGGCACCAGTGTTAGTATTGCCCACAGGTACAGGACCGTATACCGTGTATTATGATGCTTCACGGGCTGGGCTTGGTGCAGTGTTGATGCAGGACGGCAAGGTTATAGCCTATGTTTCTCATCAGTTGAAAATTCATGAGAAGAACTATCCTGTCCATGATTTGGAGCTTGCAGCTATTGTTCACGCTTTGAAGATTTGGAGGCACTATCTGTACAGAGTGCCATGTGAGGTGTTCACAGACCATAAGAGCTTGCAGTATCTGTTCAGACAAAAGGAGTTGAATATGAGGCAGTGGAGATGGTTAGAGTTGTTGAAGTATTATGATATTACCATCCTCTATCATCTGGGGAAGGCCAATGTGGTGGCCGATGCTTTGAGCTGGAAGTCAGTTAGCATGGGTAGTCTTGCCTACTTGTCAGTCGGAGAGTGACCTCTTGCTTTGGATGTTCAAGCCTTAGCCAACCGATTTATGAGGTTGGAGGTTTCTGAGGGTGGCAGTGTTTTGGCCCATACCGTCGCTCGTTCTTCATTGTATGATCGTATTCGGGCCAGGCAGTATGATGATAGTCATTTATGCGTTCTCAGAGATACAGTCCGGCATGGAGGTGCCAAGCAGGTTACGGTTGATGATGAGGGAGTTCTGCGGATGCAGGGTCTTATTTGTGTACCTGATGTCGAGGGTATTCATGAGTTGATTCTTTAGGAGGCCCATAGTTCCCGGTATTCCATTCATCCGGGCGCCGCAAAGATGCACCAGGACTTGCGGCAGCATTATTGGTGGCGTAGAATGAAGAAGGATATTGTAGCTTATGTAGCTCAGCACTTGAATTGTTAGCAGGTTAAGTACGAGCACTAGAGACCCGATGGCTTGATGCAGTAGATTCAACTTCCTGAGTGGAAATGGGAGCGTATCACCATGGACTTTGTATTTGCACTCCCACGGACTCAGAGGATGGTTGATGTGGTTTGGATTGTTGTGGATAGGCTGACCAAGTCAGCGCACTTCATTCCGATATCAGTTTCATATTCAGCGGAAAAGTTGGCAAAGATATATATGAGAGAGATTGTTCGATTGCATGGTGTGCCCTTATCCATTATATCAGACAGAGGTACTCAGTTTACCTCCCATTTCTGGAGAATATTCCAGCGAGAGTTGGGCACACAGATTGATTTGAGCACAACATTTCATCCTCAGACGGACGAACAGTCCGAGCGTATTATTCGGATTTTGGAGGATATGTTTCGAGCTTGTGTCATTGATTTTGGTGGTTCATGGGACCAGTTCTTGCCTTTAGCTAAGTTTGCCTACAACAACAGCTACCAGTCGAGTATTCAGATGGCTCCGTATGAGGCGTTGTATGGTAGACGGTGTCGGTCTCCAGTTGGATGGTTTGAGCCGGGAGACGCTAGACTGTTGGGTTCTGAGTTAGTCCAGGATGCCTTGGACAAGGTGAATATCGTTCAGGATGGACTTCGCACAACTCAGTCCAGGAAAAAGAGTTATACAGATCGCAGAGTTCGAGACTTGGCTTTTATGATAGGAGACCAGTTATTTCTTCGAGTGTCGCCTATGAAGAGCGTGATGAGGTTCGGGAAGAAGGGAAAGTTGAGCCCTAGGTACATTGGTCCGTTTGAGATTTTGGACAAGGTAGAGAGGTGGCCTATAAACTTGCCTTGCCACCGCATTTATCAGCCATACATCCAGTATTTCATGTATCTATGCTCCAGAGGTATATTGCAGATCCATCTCATGTTCTCGACTTCAGCGGTGTCCAGTTGGACAAGGATCTGACTTATAAGGAGGATCCAATATCCATATTAGCTAGGGAGGTTCGTCAGTTGAGATCGAAGAGTTATCATTCGGTCCGTGTTCATGGGCGAGGTCAGCCTACCGAGGCAGCTACTTGGGAGTCCGAGTCCGATATGCGGAACCGTTATCCCCATCTTTTCTCAGACTCATGTATTTTTCTATGTCCGTTCGAAGACGAACGTTGGTTTTAGAGGTGGAGATTGTGATGACCCAAAAGGTCATCCTATGTTAAATTAGCTAAATCTGTGTTTCGAGGCCCCGAAAGACTACGTTAATCTCACCTCGATATGCGTGCGTAGCACGGGCATGTAGCCGAGAAGCTTTGATGTGAAAACTTGATGAAAAATGAAATTTATAGTATTAATTGAATACAATTGACTTAGGTCAACATTTTTGGTAAACAGACCCGGACCCGTGATTTGACGGTCCCGGAGGGTCCGTAGGAAAATATGGGACTTGGGCGTATGTCCCGAATCGAATTCCGAGGTCCCAAGCCCGAGAAATGATTTTTTAAAGAAAATTATTTTTAGAAAAATATAAAGATTTTTGAAAATGAATATTCATCTGAAAATCGTGTTATCTGGCCCGTATTATGGTTCCGGAGCCCGGAACAGGTTTAATATATGTTATGTGAGCTATCTGTGAAATTTGATAAAAAAACGGAATTGATTTGATGTGTTTCAGATCAAAAATGGGAAATTGAGAGTTAATGAAGTTTTGAGAAAAATTATATAGAAATAAGGATTTTCTTAAATTTAAAATTTGGTTTGGAACGTGGTTTTATGTTATCGAGGTCCGAATGTGATTCTGAGACCAGGAATAGTTCCCTTATGTCATTTATAACTTGCCTGCAAAGTTTGATGTCATTCCGAGTGGTATAGGTCGGTCCGACGCATTTTTATAGAAATCAAGAACTTGAAGTTTCTTAAGTTATGGTTTTAGGGGTTTTGGGGGTGATTTTGAGATTTAGCGTTGTTTTGGGTGTTGCGAAGGCTCGAGCGAATCCGTATTATGATTTAGGACTTGTTGGTATATTTGGACGGGGGCTCGGGTGGGCCCAGGTGCCACCCAGACACCCAACGGGGCTAAAAACCAGCTAAAATAGTTGCTGGTGCAGTTGTTGCTGGTGTGACCACAAGTGCGGTTGCCTAGTCGCAGGTGCGGGACCGCAAGGTGCGACCCCAGGTGAGGCTCGCCATTCTTGCAGGTGCGGAAAAAGGTCCGCAGGTGCGACCCCAGCCCCTCTTGCCTAGTTACGCAGGTGCGAGCCCCAGCTCGCAGGAGCGAGACTGCAGGTGCGGTCCTCGAGCCGCAAGTGCAGAATCACTGTAGGCCAGGCAGTGCATAATCTTTAAAATACGGGATTTTTCCTATTTTCACCCTTCTGTTCTTCCTCAACCCCCCATTGACTATTCCCAAGCTAGTTTTCCTCCATAACCATTTGGGTAAGTGACTCTAACACTAATTCCTTCCATTCCTCTTCATTAATCACTAGAACCTAGGCCTAAAATCATGAAAACAAGGTAGAAATTAGGGGTTTTTGGGTAGAGGTAGGGCTTATGGGATTTTGGGTAATTCAAACTCGATTTGGGGTCGGATTTCAAAACAAATCATATATTTAGACTCGTGGGGCTATGGGTAATCGGGTTTTTGTCCGAGCCTCGTGTTTGGACCAAGCGGGCCCGGGGTCGAATTTTGGTATTTTTGGAAGAATGCTAGGGATTGTATATTTAGTCTATGGGATTGTATTAGTGAGTCATTATTGATGTTAATAAGTTAATTGTGTCTAGATATCGTCGCTTCGGAGTTGAATTCAAAAGGAAAGGTAGTATTAGAGGCTTGAATTGCTATTCTTGGACCCGAGGTAAGTGTCTTGCCTAGCTTTGGTGAGGGAATAAGTATTGTATGCTATGTGCTAAGTGTTTATCATGTTCAATGCATAGGTTAAGTGACGAGTACCTATGCATTGTGTGTCAAACATGCCCGTGAGTCCATTTTTGATGAAATTCTTATTATTACTTCCATATTCAGTGTATTATGAAATTGTCTCTACTTGGAAGTTGATTGTTGTTGAAAATCCTTGTTGATGAACTTGCGATGTAATGGTTTTATTGAGGACCCAACTATAAAGGATATACGTGAAAATGTTGGTTATAGCTGAGACCCTTGCCGGGCAGTTGTTATGATATTGACTGAGATATTCCCCTTGTCTGGTGTTTATGATCTATATTTCCACTATGCTGCATTCCTTGCCATTTGATATTTTCATTTTTATAGTGAGGAAGAGTGTAAAGCACGAAGGGTGATGGCGTGCCATGATTTACATTGATTGCATCATAAAATGCATAGTGAGGAAGAGAGTAAAAGCACGAAGGTTGATGTCATGCCATGATTCACATTGGTTAAAAGCACGAAGGTTGATGCCGTGTCATGATCTATATTGCTTCACATTATACATTGCATTGTGAGGAAGAGAGTAAAAGCACGAAGGGTGATGCCGTGCCATGATTTATATTATCTTATATCATACATCGCATTGTGAGGAAGAGAGTAAAAGCACGATGGGTGATGTCATGCCATTACATACAGTGCTCGTATTTATACTTGTTACGTTAGCATTCTTGTTAATTTGCCCTTTTGCTTTCTCCTATGTGTTAATTAATTGTTCTTATCTCTCACTTGTCACCCCTATTAATTGCTCCCGTATCCCTTGATTATCTGTCTATTCATGCGTTTGTCTGTGCTATATCTTGTAGAACTGTACAGGTAGATTATCGTTGTCAAGTCTAGCCTCGTCACTACTTCGGCGAGGTTAGGCTCGACACTTAATCAGTACATGGGGTCGATTGTACTGATGCTACACCTGCACTTCTTTAGGTTGTGCAGATCCCGCAGCCGGACCCAGTGGACATCGTTAGAGGGAGTATTCTTCAGTCCACCTCGGAGATTGCAAGGTAGACCCGCAGACGTTGGTGCGCCTTGACGTCTCCTCTATCCCTTTTTCGTCCTTCCTGTCTTTTTCAATATTTCCAAAGACAGTTGTATACAATTATTGTTCAGCCCCTTGTTTGTAGTAATCTTTTAGTATGTTCGTGAGTTAGTGACTCAAGATTCGGGGATTGTTACGACGTATTGTATTTTTTTCTATCACTTAGTCCTGTTTTTATCTACTTCCGCTGTTAAAATTTATAAATTATTTTTGGTTAATTCTGTTAATTCGGTGTTATCATGTTAGTTTAACTGTTCACGTTGTCTTGTCTAGTGAGTTCAACGTTAGACGCAGTCACGGCCTGAAGGTGGGATTTCGGTTCGTGACATGCTAGCATGTCCTAGCTTTCTATGCCAACCCCAAAGAACATCAATCATAGAAGCAAGACAAATTTGATAACCAAAACTATCTACATTGCTGATAATGTAGACATTCCTGTCTCTATTACCTGAGAGAATAACCTTACCTGACTCATCTTCTATAAACCAACTGTGTTTCTTAAAGAGAACCTCATAGCCATTGTCACATAGTTGACTGATACTGAGAAGATTGTAACCGAGTGTTGATGCCTAATTTTTCCTCAATTTGTTTTTCAAACTTGCATATATACCTTCAAAATCGCTTTTTATACCCCCCCGACCCCCTCATTTCTCTCGTCTCTCATCTCTCTACTCTCTCTCTCTCTATCTCTCTGACTTTCTAGAGACTTCCAGTCTCTTCCCCTGCTCCGATGAGCCCCTTCGTCTTCTCCGGCGACCTCTCCACCAGAGGCCATGGAGTCCTCATCCTCATACCTCATATGGTCCTTTTACACCGGTGTTTGCTATCTCTAAGGCCTTCAAGAGACCTGGGTTAACTCTCCTACCCCCCCTGGGCCTGTGCTCACCATTCTCCGGCCACCTCCGGCTATTCGAGTAAGATCAATGACTTTTGGGGCTTAAACCAGTAACATTTTGAGGTTTTCTTATCTTTTTGGGTTCTCTTTGAAACTCTAATGCTTAAACGCCCCGATTCTTTTAGATCTATGATAGATATGTGTAGGTTTTGAGCTATTTTGTTGTTTTCCTCAAAATTTGATTTTCTCAAAAGTGACTCTTTGTTTTCAAAACTAGGGTTTCATGACCCCTTTTCTGAAAGGATTTTCCTATGATTTGTTTTGGTGTCATTCTTTGATTCCTACCGTGTTTTAGCGATTTATTTAAGTTTCTCGCTCTTGACTAAGTTGTTGTGTTGAAACCCCTAATTTCTAGTCCTAAACCCTAAGTCCCTGATTTTGTCTGTGATAATCTCATATATCTTCACTACTAGGGTTTTCTGACTTCTTGCTTATCATCTGCTAATTTCCTTTAATTGATGTTATTCCTATTCGAATCTCTGATTCCCAAGGATTAGTGTCCTTCAGTGATCTCCTATGGTAATACATTACTGATCTTAACCTAAATTATTTCCTTGCCTTATTTTGTTGAATATGCTATCATACGGATTCTTATGTTGTTTCCTTAATTGGAGCAATGCTGAACTTAGTCTTGATAGTTCTGTACTATTCCTATATGTGCTGAAATTATTCCCTTGTGTGGTGTTTTCCTTTGATCAGTGTTGATTTCCCATAGTTAGGACCTCACCTGAGATCCCCTTGCTGATTTCCCAATTTTAAATTATCCCCCGCTTTATTCTCGTACCTAATATTGCTGTCAAATTAATACACATATAATTTCCTTAAATAAGATTCTGAACCTGGTCTTACTTATGAGCCATTTACTGCCTTATGCTTGTACCATCAGTTTATATGATTTCCTTTCCTTATATATTTTTGTATCCGTTTGAATATTGACTCCTTAATTAAAGGGAGTACTGATATTAATGTGATTACAATTGATGTGCACTTCCAAAATTTGTTGAACTGTTATTTGTTACCTTATTTGCCACATATGTTTCAAACTATATATACACACTACTCTTTCATTAAGCAGACACACATGAACATATACCTTGTTCTACTCTCTTTTACTCCCACACACATTATATTGCTCTTCTCTTGATTGCTTGTTGTTGCTAGTAGGTTGAAACCCAAGACTAGTCGTTCTGTTTGCTTACTCCTTGCTCTGTATTTGCTATCTTCAACTGGTATGTTTTCAATTTATGTTTTCATACATGCTCTATTTGTCCCCAGTTCCCATTATCCTTGTGTGAAGGTTGTTCTTTGAGTGTTGCTGGAACTGTTTTGGTTCTATGTTTGGTCTGTTGTTTATATTATTCCACTACTATTTTCAAAAGTTGTTTTACCAAACAACTCTCTTAGTTACGAAAATCATTTCAAACTAAGTCTCTTTTAACACTTTTTTTGTCAAAATCTTTTCAAACTTATCTCCTGCACTTCACTTTATTCCTAGACCTTTAAGTTCTGCCCTCTCAGTATGAGCACTGCCTTGGGACCCATGCGCTCCCTCTGAACTATGACACACTGGGGCTGGCACTTCCACACTGCACATGTTCAACTCTTGGTCACTAAGTCTGGGTGTGAGCATTGCCCGGGAGCCCTTGAAGTCCTTAGGGAACTTTGAAACACCCGGATTATAAAAGGCTGTGAAATACCATATGGTAATGAGGTTTGGAGGATTTGGGCCTAATTGAAGGCTCCCTATAGCATAGCTTCTTGTTTCTATTTCAGTTATGTAATTCATAACCTTTGGCCTGTAATAATTTGTAAAGAACTCTTGGGGATGGATAGTGAAAAGGGAAAGGGATAACTTGCATGCTATAAGGGTAGAAACTATACTTAGGTTTTTCTTATTTCTTATATGTGCAATAGAGATCGTGATTAGGCTCGTATGTTCAAATTCATGCATTAGAAATCATGTTTCTTAGGCATCATACCTACTGTTTCAGCATGTTTACTTTTACTTAGAAAATCCTGCGAATAAATGGTATTCTCTATGTCATGTACCACACTACCACGTGCGACTAGAGATCCTGTTTTAGGCTATACGATTAATGAATGAATTATTTGGAATTTCCTGAAAATGTGTTTAAACATTGCAATGCTGACACTTAGAAATCCTGTTGTAGGATAACATAACACTAAAAAACAAAGTCGTCTTCAAATCTTTCTGAAAGAATGTTTCAATCATGTACACTCATGTATGTAGAGACCATGCCTAGGTTCTGCATACACATCGATCTACATATATGTGCATTAGATATCATGTCCTTACGATAGCACTTTAATACACCTACTTTAACCACTGATGCATGAAAAGGAATAAATCAGCTTTACTTAATTCTCGCAATCAACTGGTAATGATTTCTGTGTTTTGAATAACCTAGAACAGCATGTGTTAGGTAACATTTACAATAGTTCCTTTAGTGATTCTGGTAACTAATATATACTGTCCCACGCCTAGGCAAGCCTCAGGCGATAAAATCTTTAAAAACTGGAAATTTGCCTTTTTATGTGTGTTGCCTAATTTAACAGTTTCTTTAAAGCAGTAGGCAAACTGATTAGGAATTTCAAGCAATAACAAAACTGCCTGATTATCTTTTGATTCACTTAGACACCATGTCTTAGGAGCTCAATTAATACTTCCCTTATATGTGTTTGAGTCTTGCTAATTATGTGCGTAATCTGTGGAGGTAAACTCGAGCCTCTTATATGCTCCTATGTGTTTGCCATTTGCTGCAGTCCTATATGTTCTTTATTTGTCGCTTTAGAATTTTACCTTTAAACCTGAGGGTCTGCCTAGTACCTCCCTTTAGTATATTAGTCCTAACGTCCTCCGGGAATGATAGGATGGGATGGGTAATAGCACGCAATAGAGTTCGTGACCAACACGCGCTTTAAATACCTTCACGGGGTGAGAAAGGGTAGAATATGGATATGATGACCGATATGCTAATACCACATGTAGCTCCTCTCTGAGGAGTGTCATACCGGGTATTGCATTGATGTGATCCATATTATTTCAAACCTAGGACATCCCTTCCTTTAAATGTTAGATTATAACTCTTTTTCAAAACTTAGTCGTTTTATAATTATTTTCCAAACACTTGCTTGCTTAATACTTTAAATCCCTTCTTACTTGAGCCCTTACTTGTTATTTGTTTAACTGTGCAAATTCACGAAAATCATTTGGCCGGGAACCACACTTGTGGATCCTGAGGGGTGCCTAACACCTTCCCCTTGGGATAATTTCAAGCCCTTATCTGATCTCTGATGATGCAAACTGGTAATAATATGAGTTATTTGCTCTAGGTGCCCTAACGCACCTTAATTCGTTAGGTGGCGACTCTCCTCTTTTAATAACCCTTCCTTTAAAAGAGTTGTCAATGTCGAAACCTGATCTCCGCAAGGAAAAAGGGGGCGCGACAGCATGGAGACTCTACTGAGGATATAGGCTTTTACCATTGCAAATTGTTTCGGGAATTTGTGCCTTTATTTGTTTAAATAATTGCACCCTTTCCTCTTCCCTGCTACGTGCAATTAATTGTTTATTCCTTTCAAGTATTTATTTCACAAAACAAAACTAACATGTCTCCTTGTTTTTCTTTGTAACTGCTTTAAATCATAACTATTGTATTTACCGATTTCCTTAACGTGCCAATACATGACAACTTGTTAATGCTTATTATTACATAATCATGCTCAACATTCATACTCCACTCGTGCCAATCAAAATACTATAACAACGCTTGATGAGTGGTTACGCTCTTCCTATATTATTACCCCCTAAATTCGGAAAGGCTTATTTGTGGTAAAACTAGTCGATCAGCGGTGCAGTCGACGGTTCCGTGTCTTTCCCCCTTGAGTTGTCCGCTCAAGGGTACCAGTCTAAAACCCCATAGAAACCTTACTCTATTGTATTGATTGCATGCATCATGGTCAAACCTAGTCAAGCTAAAGTGTCGTCCGCATGATAGCTTTTAAGACAGCCTTATCCAAAAGTCCACGGGTTTCCCTAAACCCAAACGGACATCATCACGTTTTGTGCATTTATTTGGAGAACTAAATGCTTCCTGCTAATTATTGATGTTAAATAGTCGAGTCTGGTGGGGGTAAGGGCCTAACCTTAGTTGTTTTGCAGAAATATGAGGCACGAAGTCCCCAGATTCGGCATGGTCTCCAACATCCACCCAAGACTGCTGAGTTGGTGGGAAGACCTACATTCTAGCGACAAAGCTATCGCCAGAAAACACTTGGGCAACCTACCATCTCTCCTAGAAATTCAGCCTACCAAAATGGTAATAGAGGCTGCTACCTTATTCTGGGATTGCGAAAGGTCCGTGTTCCGCTTTGGGGACATTGAAATGACGCCTTTGCTGGAGGAAATAGGAGGACTAGATGGCCTAGTGTGGGAAACCCCGGGGTTGCTGATGCCTGAGAACCTCACAAGCAAAGGTTTCCTTAAGATGATAGGTCTAAAGAAGAATGCAGAACTGGTATGCTTGAAGGAGTCGTACATTCCTTTTGACTATTTGTACGAGAGGTACCGCCACAACAAATCATATCGTACCTATCATGACGAATTTGCTATCACCTCCCTGGGACAAATCCATCGCCGAGTGTTCGTCTCCATGGTTTGCTTCTTGGGTTTGATCGTGTTTCCAATGAAGAAAGAGAGAATCCATACCAGACTGGCCATGGTGACTAAGACCTTAATGGAAGGGGCAGATGGGCAAAACTTCAGCATTGTGCCCATGATCATTGCAGACATATATCGGGCCTTGGAAATGTGTCAACGAGGAGCAAAACATTTCGAAGGTTGCAATTTATTACTTCAACTCTGGCTCATGGAACATTTCCAAAGAGGCGAATACCAACAAGACATTCATCAAAGGATCTGGGATGACCACATCGCTTTCCATCACCCGAAGCGAATGAATTACATCCCCGACATGTTCGCTCAACCTGAGAATGCCGAAGGATGGGTTGAGCTCTTTGATAATCTAGCGAAAGAAAAGGTTCAATGGATGTTTGAGTGGTTTCCGACAGATGAGTTCATCATCTGATCCCAAGATGCACCATTTCTAATAATGATTGGTTTAAAAGGGACATACCTTTATGTCCCTCTTCGAGTTATGAGGCAAGCGGGCAGGAAGCAA
The DNA here is from genome assembly GCA_005239495.1 of Nicotiana undulata. Taxonomy (NCBI): domain Eukaryota; kingdom Viridiplantae; phylum Streptophyta; class Magnoliopsida; order Solanales; family Solanaceae; genus Nicotiana; species Nicotiana undulata. Next base: position 11,297 of record ML257805.1, on the reverse strand, counting down.
GTCATACCCAGGGTTGACAAAATGAAACATCTTCGAGCAGACTTTCAAAATGATGACAGTCCTCACAAGTGCGAAGCTCAGCACCTATGGCACTGTAAGATTATACTTGAGAAAGACACCATCGAGCCAGACAGGTATCGTGTCGGTTGTACCCCTTTCTATCTTGGTTGGTTAGAAGAGGATCTGAGTGTTCAGAGCAAGCCAGGGTACGTCCAAGGCCAAAGGGTTATAGATGAAAGGGCTGAAGCACAAGTCAAGGTCAACCAGCTGCGCAAAAGGATCCGCGAATGTGAGGATGATCACCACAAAATACATGAGTCTAACAAGAAGCTAATCGAGGAGTGGAAAGACATGGACGTCAGCACCAACAAGTGGTTAGGACACTTAGAACGAGGTATAGTCGAGCTGGAGGAGAAATTCATCAAAAGGGTCGAAGACTGCCAAAGGGCTGAAGGAACTGAAGGGGGACATCTCGCCAGGGCATACCTACTACTAGGACTTCGCGAGTTGGGGAAGCTGTTAGAGGGAATCAAGGATGCCGAGTCTCGGGAAGGTCCTTCTGGTACCAAGTAGATAGGAATGCCTTTATTTTTCTGTCAATGTAATGAGGCCAAGAGCCATTAGTGACTTTTATTTTTTTGTTTATTTAGTGTCGTTTTGGGGATTTGTATATTTTTATCAATAAAATGAGGCATTTAACATTTTAAGTTCTCCAAATCAACTTGTCGCTAGGCCTACCTCGGGCATAAAGGGGTTACAAATTAGGACACGCTTTACATTCCCGCGCTATGTGTTTAAGTACTGCAATGTTTTTCATAATCCTCACTGACTTAGTTACCTTTTGTTTTTATTTTCTTTATTATTCCCCTCCCCAAAGGTTAGTTCGTGCACTCTGGCATCATCATCCTATCTCACATGATCCAGAGGCCCTCCACCCTCTCCTCATCCTAGTTGTTGTTTTACTCTAGAGGAGGGGGGAGGAGAGCCCTTCCCTACAGGTTGTGAGCTGATGGGCATGCCTCAAAAATTGGTCTATCAGGACAACCAAAGCCCGACGAGCCTCGGGGTAGCAAGGCTAAAACAAGCGTTATTTACTGTTTTATTTACTAAAATGATTTTTTTCTTTCTCAATTCATGCAATAAGATCCTCAATGTTCAAAACAATTATTCAATTTATCAAAGCATTTTCTAATTTCTCTTATTTATTACTACTATTTTCTCTCATTACTTTATCTATACAACATTACTATTACTTGCCTTGATGAACCGATGACCGTGACATGCAATGAGACAACGCAGAAAACAGACAACGATTTAGAGGAAGATGATATACCCGACGAGATAGTCAAAGAAGATGAAACTTTGAGAGCAGACCTAGGTCCAACCTAGACGAGACTGAGGTTATCAACCTCGGAAATTCAGAAAACGTCAAGGAAACACGGATCAACATTTATTTGTCACCGTCAGAAAAGAAAGAATACACAGAGTTTATGAAGGAGTATGAGGACATATTCGCATGGTTGTATGATGACATGACTGGTCTAAGTACGTCTATTTTTTCTCACAAACTGCCAACCAATCCAATGTGTCCACCAGTAAAGCAAAAGCTCAGAAAGTTCAAACCTGGCATGAGTTTGAAAATCAAGGAAGAAGTTACCAAGCAGATCAACGCCAAGGTTCTCAGGGTAGTCGAGTACCCAACATGGTTAGCCAACATTGTACCTGTGCCGAAGAAGGACGGAAAGGTCAAAGTCTATGTTGACTACCGGGATCTCAACCGCGCCAGTTTGAAAGATGACTTCCCCTTGCCAAATATACACATCTTGATTGACAATTGTACCAAGCATGAACTACAATCATTTATGGATTGCTTCGCTGGTTATCATCATATTTGGATGGATGAGGAAGATGCTGAGAAAACGGCTTTCATTACGCCGTAGGGAGTATACCATTATAAGATGATGTCGTTCGGCCTGAAGAACGTAGGGGCCACCTACATGAGGGCTATGACCACCATATTCCATGACATGATTCACAAGGAGATCGAGGTATATGTGGATGATGTCATTATCAAATCAAAGAGGTCTGCGGATCACATAGAAGACTTGAGGATGTTTTTCAATAGGCTGTGAAAATACAATCTGAAGTTGAATCCCACGAAGTGTGCATTCGGGGTTCCTGGGGGGAAGTTGCTTGGGTTTATTGTGAGCTGCCGGGGAATAGAATTGGATCCATCAAAAGTCAAACCCATTCAGGAACTACCGCCGCCAAGGAACAAGAAAGATGTGATGAGTTTCTTGGGTAGGCTTAATTACATCAGACGGTTTATAACACATTCTACAGTTATATGTGAGCCGATGTTCAATATGTTGAAGAAATATGCCGCGACTAACTGGACCGATGAGTGCCAAAAGGCTTTCAATAGAATCAAGGAATATTTGTCAACACCGCCAGTCTTGGTACCACCTGAACTAGGTAGACCTTTGCTACTCTACCTTTCAGTGTTAGTTGGAGCTTTCGGATGCGTTCTGGGACAACATGATTAAACGAGGAGAAAAGAGCAAGCCATCTACTATCTCAGCAATAATCTCACTCTGTATGAGGCCCGGTATTCTCTATTGGAACGCACCTGCTGCGCTTTGACGTGGGTCGCTCAGAAGCTGAGGCACTACTTCTGTGCCTACACAACATATCTCATATCGAGGATGGACCCATTAAAGTACATTTTTCAGAAGCCCATGCCCACTGGCAAGCTAGCCAAATGGCAAATCCTGTTGCGCGAGTTCGACATTATCTATGTGACTCAAAAGGTAGTCAAGGGACAGGCATTGGCAGACCGTCTCGCTGAGAAACCTATGGACAGAGAATACGAACCCCTGAAAACATATTTTCCTGATGAAGAGGTATCATTCGTAGGAGAAGACATTGCAGAACCCTATGACGGTTGGAGGATGTTCTTTGATGGAGCAGCAAACTTCAAGGGGGTCGGTATTGGAGCAGTCCTAATATCAAAAACCGGTCAGCATTATCCGATATCCGCCAAACTCAGGTTTCCCTGCACCAACAATATGGCAATGTATGAAGCCTGTATCTTAGGGCTCAACATGGCCATTGACATGAACGTCCAAGAATTGTTAGTGATCGGTGATTCAGACCTATTGGTACATCAGGTACAAGGAGAATGGGCGACCAAGAATTCCAAGATACTATCATATCTACATCACGTACAGGACTTGAGAAAGAGGTTCACAAAGGTAGAGTTCCGGAATGTCCCCAGAATCTAGAACGAGTTCGCCGATGCATTGTCTACGTTGTCCTCAATGATCCAGCATCCGGACAATTTCATTGACCCTATTCCGTTAAAGATCCACGGTCAGCCGTCTTACTGTGCGTATATTGAAGAATAAGCAGACGAAAATCCTTGGTTTCATGATATCAAGGAGTACTTGGCAAAAGGAGATTACTCAGAGCTTACGAATTCCACTCAGAAACACACACTTCGGAGGTTGTCTAACAACTTCTTTCACAGCGGGGGAATCCTGTATAGGAGGACTCCCGACATGGGATTGTTAAGGTGTGTCGACGCAAAAGAAGCATAAAAACTATTGGAGGAAATTCATGTTGGGACCTGCGGTTCATATATGAACGGTCTTGTTCTGCCAAAGAAGATACTCCGAGCTGGTTACTTTTGGATGACTATGGAAACGGACTGCATCCTGTATGTCCGGAAATTCCACCGCTGTCAGATACATGGGGATATGATAAAATTACCTCCAAATGAGCTCAATGCAACAATCTCACCATGGCCGTTCGCCGCCTGGGGCATGGACGTTATTGGACCAATCGATCCTGCCTCTTCCAACGGACACAGATTCATCCTAGTAGCGATTGATTATTTCACTAAATGGGTCGAAGCAGCCTCCTACAAAGTAGTAACTAAGAAAGTTGTGGCCGACTTTGTCCGCGACCGCATTGTTTGTCGGTTCGGAGTTCAAGAGTCAATCATCACCGATAAAGGTTCTAATATCAATAGTGACTTGATGAAAGCTATGTGTGACACTTTCAAGATCAAACACAAGAACTCCACAGCATACAGACCTCAGATGAATGGAGTCGTAGAAGCCGCTAACAAAAACATCAAGAAGATATTAAGGAAGATGATATCGCACCACGGTCCGCACGTCAACCGGGGCAACTCGCTACATGCTGGTTTATGGTACAGAGACTGTTATTCCTGCCGAAGTTGAAATCCCATCCTTAAGGATCATACAAAAAGTCGAGCTCAGCAATGCAGAATGGGTAAGAAGCCATTATGAGAAACTAGCCCTCATAGACGGAAAGAGAATGAATGCAGTCTGTCATGGTCAATTATATCATAACAAAATGACCAGAGCCTTCAATAAGAAAGTCAATCCGAGACAACTCACACCAGGGCAGCTGGTGTTAAAGAAAATCTTTCCACATCAAGATGAAGCCAAGGAGAAATTCTCTCCCAACTGGCAGGGCCCGTGCATGGTTCACATAGTGTTGAAAGGAGGAGCATTTATACTTGCAGAAATGGACGGAGAAGTTTGGCCAAAACCAATCAATTCAGATATAGTCAAGCGCTACTATGTCTAATCTTAATGCTTTTTCAATGATGTAAATTGAACTACGCCTGACCTGATTCCCGTTTAAGAGGGGATACGTAGGCAGCCTTATGGGTTCGGTCCCAATTCAATAAAAATTCCATTTTTCCCCATAATTGGAAACTGGGGTAGAATTTTGAGGAGGACCCTCCAAATTCTGATGCAAGTTCAGCCGATCGCTGCACGAGTAACAGTCAGAAGCATTCACCCATCAAACTGGGGAATTTAAGAAGGACCCTCAAAATTCCGTAGCAGGAGAGGTTGCAATGTCTCGATCCGTGTCACGGTCGTTGGTTCATCTAAAACTATTTAGATTATCGGTTATACTTTTACAAAATCAGGTATACTTATTCTTTAAATAGCTTGTTTAGCAAACGCTACCCCAATGATACAGACAGTATCATCAAATTAAGTTGAACGAGTCAAGCGAAATCCAGCGGGGATACAAACTAACCTTCCCCTCTACAAAACTCACGATTTTTCTGTGGATGCAGGTACAAAGAACAAACACGCAGGGAAGTCTCAAATTTTATCACAATCGCAAACGTCAAAGTTTGATGTCCAGACAAAAGACGAACATGTTCAAATTCCCAATTCTCAAAACCGTCACACTTGTCGTCATCTATTATCAATACAAATAACGCCCCGCAGTCACAATACAGTGCCGCAATTTATTACCAGCTAAGAATTCCTACCGTCATTTACTTTTCTGCATAAGGCTACATTTCTACCTTCCGAAGCTAAACGCTGCCTCCATATGCATTCACATCTTGCATAAGGCTACCTTTCTGCCTTCCGAGACTAAACGATATCTCCATTTGCATTCACATTCTTTGCATAAGGCTACTATTATGCCTTCCGAGACTAAACATTGTCTCCATCTGCATTCACATTCTTGCATAAGGCTACCATTATGCCTTTCGAGACTAAACGATGTCTCCATCTGCATTCGCATTCTTGCATAAGGCTACTATTCTGCCTTCCGAGACTAAACGCTATATCCATCATCAATTGTATTCTTGCACAAGGCTACCTTTCTACCTTCCGAGGTTAAACGCTACCTCCACCTGCATTTGCATATGGCTACTATTCTGCCTTCCGAGGCTAAACGCTTCCTCCAATTTACTTTTAAAAGTAACCAAGCCTCAAGCACTATTTACTTCGCTTTCCTTTCGGGCTAAGCTCTGCCCCTTTAATTCGCAAGACTAAGCTCTGTCTTGTTAGTATCATATTATTGCATCTTCATGGAATGAAATATCGACAACCTATCCAAAGGCGTCATTGTTCGGAGGCACCATCTTCATGGCCCGAGAACACCATGTCATGGCCTTTCACCAAAGCCGAAGCCACCGTGCACCTCACCATAGCCACTAGCTGACGACCCAATATGACCATTGAAATCCCCTCCTAGTGGATTTGCTAAAAAAATTACTTGTGCAATAAAGTGATTGAAAATGATAACTTAACACTATAAAAATATAAAAATGCTATTTTAGCACAAATAATATAATAAAATACAATTATGCATGAATATAGGCCATTATTGCAAAATTATGTAAATAGCTTAAGAAAACACAATTATACTTGCATAAAATAAAATAAAACATTTTGAAACATATATGTTGATACAAATAATTACACCATTACATAATAATTTAAGGGATAATTAATAAATAATCAACTAATTTAAATGTGAGGAAATCAATTTTGAAGCTCTAAAATGTGGAAAATTATAGAAAATACTTATATAATTATTATAAATTAGGTAATGATGTAACAATGACATTTAAATTATATATACTATTTTAAAAATATGAAGGGAAAATTAGGTATCTACAATCCCTTTTCACGTTGAACCTTCTTACAGAAGACTTCCAAATTCCTTAGAGCTTCATCTTTATGACTTAGAAATATAACCCACGTAAATCGAGAAAATCATCTACAATAACAAAAGGATAATTGTATATGAAATTCTAGTTGAAGAGGTTTAGTAGTAGAAACAATAACAAATCCACAATAACCTATACTAGCAGTTCTAGTTGGACCAAACAAATCCATACGCAATAGCTGAAGAGGTTTAGTAGTAGAAACAATGTGTTTTTGATTTTGAAAGATGAGAGAGTTTGTTTTCCTAGTTGACATGCATCGCAAATATGATCTTTTGAAAAATCTAGTTGTGGAAGACCAATGACAAGATCATGTTTAGAAAGCTTTTGAATAGTATGCATGCTAGCATGTCCAAGCTTTCTATGCCAAACCCAAGGATCATCAATCATAGAAGCAAGACAAATTTGATAACCAAGACTATCTACATTGCTGATAATGTAGACATTCCTGTCTCTATTGCCTGAGAATTAACCTTACCTGATTCATCTTCTATAAACCAAAGGTGTTTCTTAAAGAGAACCTCATAGACATTGTCACATAGTTGACTGATACTGAAAAGATTGTAACCGAGTGTTGATAACCAATTTTTCCTCAAATTATTTTTTCAAACTTGCATATATACCTTCAAAATCGCTTTTTATAATGATTGGTATTTTTCCATAATTTTTCATATTTTTATCAATTTATTTTCCTATTTATGTAGTATATTATATTCAATAATTATTCATAAATTGTATTATAAATAATTTTAAAATGTTTCCCAGATCAGTATATCATTTTTAATCCTATTAGGATCTGATTATTTCACAAATTAGCCAATTTGGCATTATTTAGCTATAATTACAATAATTTTGCAATTATAGCCTAATTATACATTTTATGCTATTTTAATTCTATAATTAGTCATTTTCATATTTTAATATTAGCTAATTACCTTAATTTTCATTTACTTAGCATTAATTACATTTTATATCATTATTAACTATTTTATTAATCATTTATTTTATTTTTACGGGTATTTAACTAGTGGCCACTTTTTAATTTCAATTATAACCTAAATTGAACCCAATGCCCCAACCCATCNCCCGACCCCTTCATTTCACTCGTCTCTCATCTCTCTACTATCTCCCTCTCTCTAGCTCTCTGACTCTCTAAGACTTCCAGTCTCTTCCCCTGCTCCGATGAGCCCCTTCGTCTTCTCCGGCGACCTCTCCACCGGAGGCCATGGAGTACTCATCCTCAGACCTCCTATGGTCCTTTTACACCAGTGTTTGCTATCTCTAAGGCCTTCAAGATACCTGGGTTAACTCTCCTACCCCCCTGGGCCTGTGCTCACCATTCTCCGTCCACCTTCGGTCGTTCGAGTAAGATCTATGACCTTTGGGGCTTAAACCAGTAACATTTTGAGGTTTTCTTATCTTTTTGGGTTCTCTTTGAAACCCTAATGCTTAAACGCCCCGATTCTTTTAGATCTATGATAGATCTGTGTAGGTTTTGAGCTATTTCGTTATTTTCCTCAAAAACTCTCTGATTTTCTCTAAAGTGATTCTTTGTTTACAAAACTAGGGTTTCATGACCCCTTTTCTGAAAGGATTTTCCTATGATTTTTTAGTGTCATTCTATGATTCCTACTGTGTTTTAGCGATTTATTTAAGTTTCTCGCTCTTGTCTAAGTTATTGTGTTGAAACCCTTAATTTCTAGTCCTAAACCCTAAGTCCCTAATTTTGTCTGTGATAATATTATTTGCATAAGTGTCTGTGTTTCTTAAGCTTTGTGATTCGCTGATGTTTTACCTTATGTTATTCATCTGTGTCTTTGATTTCTCCTTCTTTTTTGTTTATCTTACTGTTTACCTTATAAGATCATAAGAATCCCTAATCTCATATGTCTTCACTACTAGGGTTTTCTGACTTCTTGCTTATCATCTGCTAATTTCCTTTAATTGATGTTATTCCTATTCGACTCCCTGATTCCCAGGGATTAGTGTCCTTTACTGATCTCCTATGGAAATACATTACTCATCTTAATCTAAATTATTTTCTTGCCTTATTTTGTTGAATATGCTATCACACGGATTCTTATGTTGTTTCCTTAATTGGAGCAATGCTGAACTTAGTCTTGATTGTTCTGTACTATTCCTATATGTGCTGAAATTATTCCCTTGTATGGTATTTTCCTTTGATCAGTGTTGATTTCCCATAGTTAGGACCTCACCCGAGATCCCCTTGCTGATTTCCTAATTTTAAATTATCCCCCGCTTCATTCTCGTACCTAATATTGCTGTCAAATTAATACACATATAATTTCCTTAAATACGATTCTGAACCTGGTCTTAATTATGTGCCATATACCGCCCTATGCTTGTACCATCAGTTTATATGATTTCCTTTCCTTATATATGTTTGTATCCGTTTGAATATTGACTCCTTAATTCAAGGGAGTACTGATATTAATGTGATAATAATTGATGTGCACTTCCAAAGTTTGCTGAACTGTTATTTGTTACCTTATTTGCCACATATCTTTCAAACTATATATACACACTACTCTTTCATTAAGTAGACACACAGGAACATATACCTTGTTCTACTATCTTTTACTCCCACACACATTATATTGCTCTTCTCTTGATTGCTTGTTGTTGCTAGTCGGCTGAAAGCCAAGACTAGTTGTTCTGTTTGCTTACTCCTTGCTCTGTATTTGCTATCTTCAGCTGGTATGTTTTCAATTTATGTTTTCATACATGCTCTATTTGTCCCCAATTCCCATTATCATTGTGTGAAGGCTGTTCTTTGACTGTTGCTGGAACTGTTTTTGTTCTATGTTTCATCTGTTGTTTATATGATTCCACTACTGTTTTCAAAAGCTGTTTTACCAAACAACTCTCTTAGTTACGAAAATCTTTTCAAAGTAAGTCTCTTTCAACACTGTTTTTGTCAAAATCTTTTCAAACTTATCTCCTGCACTTCACTTTATTCCTAGACCCTTAAGTTTTGCCCCCTCAGTGTGAGCACTGCCTTGGGACCCATGAGCTCCCTCTGAACTCTGACACACTGGGGTTGGCACTTCCACACTGCACATGTAACGACCCGACCGGTCATTTTGCGTTATCAGACACCATTCCCTAAATGAGATTTAATTTTAAATTTATAAGTATCACGCTATTTCAAACAAGTGATAAGTAAAGTTGTGAAGGTGAGAAGGTAAACAAGTTAAAGAAAATGAGGTTGGTCGAAGTTTGACATTTTGGGATAAAATACGGCCCGTGCTATAATATTCCGTATATATTGACTAGTGTCATACAAGGTACCACATGACCATAATAATAAGGTGTGCAAAATATGTTAAAAGTGAGTAGTATTTTAAGTAATTTGAGATAATTCTTAATTATGTGGATAATTGGATAATTATAAATTTTAGTGGGAGATTAACCAAATAAATTAAGCTAATTAAGTAAGTTTGGATATGCTTAGTAAGCCAAAAACGAGGCAGCAATTGGAACCAAGGTCAAAGACACCAAATATGACTCTTAAAGTGCATACAATAGGTGTCATAATTAAAGGATGAGGTGGCTTCATGTAAAGTGTAAAAGGTCTCTTAAAATTGCAAATTGAGATGCTACAAGCAACATTTTTTCCTTCAGCAATATTCATATGAGTATATTAGTCAATACTATAGCAAATCATTCAGAGCGATTAGCAACGTGAATTCTGCTACAAAACTCAGAAAAGACTACGTAATATTATGGCAACGGAATTTTGTGATTCTAAGGGAGTACGGTGCAATATTTCTCAAGAATTCATATGGATTTTCTCCTACTTTGATCCGCCGTTACATGTTGTCGCAATTGACATGGGTTGGAAGGATTGTCAAGAGAATCAACTCAGTTTCGAGTCCTCGGGTGTAGAGTTCAGAGATGTGGGCGCGTTATTGGTTCGAGAGGTAGATTCGACACGAGGTGAGTCTCCTTTATAACCTTGTAAGAGGGAATTATCCCCATAGGTGTTCTATATGTTGTATGTAATTGTGTGCGGGGGCCACGTACGTACCAAGTGACGAGAGTCCGTATGTGGCGACTATATTAAATATTGCTATGTCGGGTAGCCTTAAGATTCACAAGCATGCCTCTATGTGTCCTATTTATACCTTTTATATGTGTTAGGAATTGTATAATTCTGCTGAAATGATATGGAAACGTAAGACATTATGATTTAAATCCCAGTTGACTATCCGTGGTACTGGCACAGTCCTGTTGAGTTCACTGTTGAGTTGGTACACATATGCACTTATATATATATATATATATGCACTTGTTATCAAGTCAGCACACGAGTCGCAGGTATGATGTGCGACCGTGGTCAGCTTATTACTATTATTATCGAGTCAGCACACGAGTCGCAGGTATGATGCGTGATCGTGGTCGTTATCGAGTCAGCACACGAGTCGCAGGTATGATGTGCGACCGTGGTCAGCTTATTACTATTATTATCGAGTCAGCACACGAGTCGCAGGTATGATGCGTGATCGTGGTCGTTATCGAGTCAGCACACGAGTCGCATGTATGATGCGCGACCGTGGGTCAACTTATTACTATTATTATCGAGTCAGCACACGAGTCGCAGGTATGATGCGCGATCGTGGGTCAGCTTATCATTATCGGGTCAGCACATGAGTCGCATGTACGATGCGCGATCGTGGGTCAGCTTATTATATCGAGCCAGCACGCGAGTCGCATGTATGATTCGCGATCGTGGGTTAGCTTATGACCTCAGTCCTTATGA